>LOJH01006420.1:0-32482 GCA_001685095.1 Ellobius talpinus
ATATTTTGGAGATCAGACCTCTGTCTGATGTGGGGTTGGTGAAGATCTTTTTTCTGTAGGCTGTCGTCTTGTCTTGTTGACTGTGTCATTTGCTTTACAGAAGCTTTTCGATGGGACACACTTGTAATCCCAGCACTGGGGAAGCAGACAGGCAGAGCCCTGGAATTCATTGGCTAGCCAGCCCAGTCTACATGGTGAGTCAGTGAGAAACCCTGTCTCAACAAAACAGGATGGATGGTGCCTGAAGAATGACACCTAAGGTTTTCCTCACCAGCCTGCACACACACACACACACACACACACACACACACACATAGTTTCAAGACAATCCTCTCCCATGCATTCAGCACAATTTTCCCCCTGTTCTTTCCAGTACAGAATTCTCAAACTGTACTCTCAGACTTCAAGCACAGCTTGGCTTCATTCTTGAGCTTTTGTATACTTCATTGGACCTCAGGGCCCTTCTTTTCTTTTCTTTTCTTTTATTATTTTATTTTATTTTATTTGTCCCATGAGGGAGCTAGATTAGACAACACTAAATCCACCTTCCCATGCTAGCCGCCTACCTAGCACCATAGACACACAAACCTAATCCCTAGTTCAAGTTGCTTCTAGAGTTAGCCACTGGTCCAGCATCTTCTCCTTGAAGTCCAGGCTGAGGAAACACATAAAGCAATGGTTAGAATATCTTCCTCCTCTGAGGCCTAGGCATCGGGCAGCATAATAAGCACAGACACCCTGGGAGTCCACCGGGCCTTTTGCTTTGTCCAGTCCACCTTTGGCTCTCTTTTAAACTCTCTGTGTATCAGCTCAGCACAGATTGTCTTCCCATCCGTCTTTCCTGAGCCTGGTGTCTAGTGAGATTCATACAGATGCCTGCCGAGGCAATGATGGGCCTCTGATTTTGATAATCATCACCGAGGTGCCCTGGTTAGGCTCTGTGGCGGATGATGTTCACTGTTAACTTGATTAGGTTTTTGACTCGCTGTGGAAACACACTGCATCCCTTACTGTGCAGCTTTCTGCTGCTGTGAAAAAGCCGAGTAACCAAAAGTGACTCGTGGAAGCTAGCACGCATTGTAGTGGATGGTTTCAGAGAGGCCATGATGGAGGGAGGGGAAGGCAGAGCAGCAGGCAGCTGGATCAGGAAGCTGAGATATCACATCTTCTGTCCCAAACAGGAAGTAGAGAGGGTGACCTTGGAAGTGGAGTGGAGAAGTTCCCCAATGACGAACGTCCTCCAGCAAGGTGTTCTACCCACCTCTGAACGTTCCATAACTTCCCCCAAACAACACCACCAACTGCTTATGATGGAAATGAGCAGACTATGAGAGATGCTGGGTGAGAGGCGCCATCAGGTAGAGCAGGGTGGAGATGGGCCTTGCAGAAACAGAGAGGGTTTTCTCCAGCTCTGCCTCCCGCCCCCTCACACAAAGCTCTTCTAGGAACTCCTCCCCTGTGAGGAAATGAGGGTGCAGGTTGCCCAGTAGTTCACATCTGCATGGGTAGGACAGTCCAAGTGCTGCTGGGTTCTTCCTGACCCTGGAAGCTTGTCAATGAGGTCTGTTTGTCTGGCCCAATGAGAAGTGCCAGAGTCAGCTTGTCCTGGGTTAAACCTGATGGGAGCACACTGAGCAGTGAGTACTAAGCCATGGGAGGTACGACCCATGTCTCCAGAGGGGGCATCTGAAGGTCCACAGAGGGCTGTGCAGATGACAGTGTGGACCTTAGGGGCCTGGGCTGTGCCCTACCAGGTGGTGTGCCTGGGCTTCTGTCCACAGGCTCATGGCACACCAGTCCCAGCCTTCCTCCGGCTGCTTCTCCCTTGGGAAGGTGCTTTCCTCTGTGATGGCAACACTCCCACCGTAAGCATTTCAATCTCTGACAACATCTCACTGGCTCCTTGTCTCATAACCTTGGACTCTGGAACGTCTCCCAACCTCAGGCAGAAAGATGATCTTCAAAGAGCACGAAAAGGACCCTGCATGGGCAGGGGAGGTTGCAAAGGCAGGGGGGTGTCTTCCTCCATGTGGAGGCCAGGTCCTCATTCCAGTGAAGAGCTGGCCAGACATCAGGACCCTGTTCTCAGCTCTGACACCAGGTTTCAACAATTATTCTGTTGAATAGTCTCACTGGGCTGTGGGGAATGAGTAACATGACTTTAATTTATTTTTTCCCCATGAAATACTATTTAGGCTGTAATTGAGTACTTCCATCCTTGGCAGGAGCTATTAAGCTGACGCCACTGCCTCCTCGGCATTTCGCATCTTCGGGCGTCTGGCCCAGGACCCAGCCAGTCGCACCATGGTTCAAGCGTCTGGTGTCCTGTGTACTCTGGGTTTAAGCTGTGCACCAAGGCTCTGAGAGGCAGTTTTGTGACCAGTGGGCAGACAAGCACACAGATGCAAAGGCTATGTGAGCGCACATTGTCTGCACAGTGCACCTGACCCATCTGTTAGCCTGAAGAGTTTCAACTCACTCTGCTCAGTAAATAACGGCAGCCCTCATTTCAAGAGGCAAAACAAACCACGATTCAGAGCCACCACTTTAAGAGAGATTAAGTGGGTTTTGGAAAGGCAAGGAGAAGAGCAACAAGGAGAAGCAAAAGCCATGTCCCCTATCGGGAGCGGTCCTGGAAAAGAAAAATCACAGCTTTATTCAGGCAGAGAAGATTCGAGGACCAAAGGCCCAGACCAGGAAAGCCCTTCCCTCAGAAGTGAGCATAGGCATTGGGTGGTCAGTAAACAGAGAGCTATGAAATCTTTATAGGAAATATTCCTTTTTTCTTGATACTCCATATATTTACTCCTTAATCCAGCACTTTTCATATCCTTTAAAGATTAGTGTTCTCTATGGACAACCACGCTCCCAGGCTCACAGACCTTGCCCTCCCTCGCCAACCCTGCTTCCTTGTTTTTCCGTCTGACATGAGCAAGAAACAAAGTCAGAAGCCAGTTTCTCTGCCTGCAGCCTGCTGCCTGCTCTGCAGAAGACAAGAACTGCTACATCTATGTTCTGGTAGCCACTGAGCCTGTCTCGGCTCTGGCCAGCTACCAGAGAGCTTCAGAAGATGTAATGTTTGAAAGGCATCCATCAGGGCTGGGACTCAAGGGAGATAGATACTGAATAAAAGTTTATTAAGAGTTATTAACCCTATGGATTTACAGACAGACTGACAGACATATGACAGGAGCCCTCATAAGAGTTCAGGCTCACAAAGCAGAGTCTAGGTCCCTTCTTAGAGACCCCGGAGGAAGACTGCATGTAGTCAAGATGTCTCTGATTCCTGGGCCATAGGAGGAGGGAAGGGAGTTCCAGGGAAGGAATGTGGGGGAAGAGAGACACATTTAGTTGAGGTGTTTGTTCCCTTTTTGTAGGTAGGTGATAGTTGCCATGGGCAGTCTTCTGATGCCAGACAATTTGAAGTCTGCATACTTCTAGGAAGTGAAAACAGCCCAAGTTTGAACCTCAGGACCCACATTTAAAAAGAGACATAGAACCAAGAACCAGGGAGCCTACGTGGGACAGACCTCTACATGTATGTGACAGTTGTGTGGCTTGGTCTGTTTGTGGAACTCCTAACAATGGAAGCAGAGACTGGCTCTTGGGAACCTATTTCTCGTACTGGATTGCCTTGACCAGCCTAAACACAAGAGGAGATGCTTACTCTTACCAAAATTTGATATGCCATACTTTGTTGATACCCACGGGAGGCCTGCTCCTTTCTGAACAGAATAAAAAGAGGATTGGACTTGGGGGTAAGGGAGAAGGTAGGGAGAAGGAATGGAAAGAGAGGAGGGAAGGGAAACTTGGGTAGGAATGTAAAGTAAATTAATTAATTACATTGTTAATGTAAAAAATAAAAAGACAAACATGCTAGCAAGGACTTGTAATCCCAGTACTGGGGAAGTGGACTTGAGCAGGGCCCTGGAGCTCCCTGGCAAGCCTGCTTGGTAAGCTCCAGGCCACTGAAAGTCTGTCTGAAGCAAACGAAACAAAAGCGGACAGCTCCTAAGACACCATACCCAAGGTTGCCCTCTGCCCTTCACATCCATACTCACACACGAATAACAAGTTGCACCCACACATATGTGTGCCCCCTCACTCACATGCACCAGGAGTATGTCACATGCTGCTTTCCATAGACATACATCCTAATCATCTTTCCAGGTCAAATTCCTGTATCATCTCTACTGGGATGCTTCTCTGAATGCCCTGTGGATACTCACACGGCCTCCCCTCTATGCTGGCTGCTGCTTCTCACATGCCGTAACTCTCCGTAGCAGGCAGTAACTCATGTGGCCATCATCATGTGTGTGTTCATGTGTGCGGATGTGTCTGCAAGAAACAGCCAACCCTACAGAACACAGACGTCCAGAGCTCTGCTCTGTCACACAGAAGGGGATTAATTGAGTAACACTCGCTGAGTGAAATCAATGGAAAAATCAGTCCAGGGTGAAATATTGCTGTCTATGTGCAAGGAAGGATGTGCCGTGATTGACAGGGAGAACGAGAGTCCTGGATCATTCCCCATTAAAAGCAGAGCTCTGCAGCCAGCTGCCAAGTCCAGCTTCAGCCCCACCACCCCTCGGTAGACGAGCTGATTTTACCTGAGTCTCATTTACCTCATCTGGCAAATGAGATCCTGATGATAGCCTTCCTCGGGTTTGGTGGATGATAAATAAGTCAACATGAAGAAAGTGGGTAAAATTAAGCACAGCATTTACCATGCCTGCTGGATGCTAGCTAAGAGATACTCTTTAAGACTTGTGTGCAGGGTAGATTTTCCTCTCCTCTTGAAATTTATGGGTTGACATTATACTAGACAACAGGAAGAAAAATGTTAGGACAACAGGGATCCCTGAAAAAGTAGTACACTAGGTGTCTTGATGCGTGCTCTTGAAGGTAACTGAAAATGCTGAATTAGACACCATGAAATATCACCTTATAGCCATTCATCTCCTTGGAAGTGTGTAAAGAATGCTTCGGCTGAGAGCTAAGGGAAGGCACTCTGTGATGCGGATTAGAGCAAGAATGTGGGTGTGTTGTCCTGAGTGTTTGTCCTTGATCATGACCTTGTATGGAAGTGCTAAGACAAAAGGCAAAACCTAGGGCTTTCCTGCTAAGGGTTGTTGAAGATACAGTCTCTCAAAGGCAGGAGTTAGATGATTCTACTTATGGCCAACAAGAGTCAGAAAACCATTGGCTTACCTGTCCAATGACTACAGAGAAGATGCCCCATCTGTAATCTTAGTGCTCAAGTCAAGAGGGAAAAGACAATCACCTCTCCTAAGAGTCTGTAATGGAAAGAGGGTTCTCATGTAAGAGTACAAGCTAAGCATGGTGAGAAGGCAAAATAATCAAAATTACAGAAAGGAAACAGCAATAGTTAAAATGCAAAAGGTCAGTAGCAAAGTCAGTTACTACATCCTGAAGACAGTCTGTGAACTAAAAGGTTAATCCCCAAATTATCCAAATGTAGAAAAGACATCAAAAAGTACAGCACAAGACATCTCTTGTCTCTTGTGGCTGGAGAGATGGCTCAGCAGTTAAAAGAATTGGCTGCTCTTTCAAAGGACCAGGGTTTGGTTCCTAACATCTACGTGGTGGCTACAATCATCTATTAGCTCCAGTTTCAGGGGATCCTATGTACTCTTCTGGCCTCCACAGGCACTGAATGTCCACAGTGCACAAACACACAAGCTAGAAAATCTTCATATGTATAAAATAGTTGTTTTAATTATTTCTTAAAATTGAGAGATAAAACTAAGGGTCTAAAATTAAGTTTTATTAGTAGAGAAGTCATCTACATATTCTTTTTTTGACTATTTTATCAAGTTTAAACACGGCAAAAACTCCATGATTTTCCAATTCATACCACTCTATGCTGATACAGAGCATAAATTACTTACTGAAACATGGAGCTATATTGAAAAATTCTTCTCAATAGTCAAAATAGTTCTGGAAGCTTAAAACTAACTTCTGCACACTGCAAGGCTTTGTAGGGACACATCTTACTATACTTGCATTCAAACGTCATCATTTGTGGGGCTGGGGAGATGGCTCGTGGTTAAGAGCACTTACTGCTATTCATGCAGAGGACCTGGGCTCAGTTGCCAATTGGAGACTGTTCCCAATTGCCAATAACTCTAGCTCCAGGGGCACCTGCTGCCCTCTTCTGGCCTCTCCAAGCACAGAGTGCATGTGGTACGTAAACACACACTGAGAGACAGACATATAACAAAAATAAATCTTCAGGAAGACATAACTTACCAAAACATTCAGAATTCAGTACTTTAGGATTCTTCATTAAAAACATTTTAATTAAGGATCTTCAGCTAATTTTAAAGAACATACACCCAAAATCAATTTTATGACTTGAGTTAATTCACAGGTTGTCAAAGGCTCAAAAACATTTGAAGTGTTAGCTGAGTCAGACATTTGTATTCATCAAATAAAATATATCACAAAAATAAATTAGTTCAGTTGTTCTGAACACCAACACATTTTTTGTAAATTCAATGCTATAACTTCTATTTCAATTGGCAGAATTCCAGCTTGTTTGGACCCAGTTGCAAATTATATAAACCACCTAGTGACATCAAAGATTTTTTATGTTCCAGGCTTTCTTAATTTAGTAAAAACAATATTTTTAACGCACTGTATTCATCAGCAGAAAAACAAATTACTTTGTCTTCATTGCTTAAGATTGAATCAATGGCATGCACAATATCAGCCAACAGTTTCACCTTCCAAAAACTTTGAATCCAAGAATTAGTTGGATTAAAAGAGAATTGAAGCATCATTGAAATGAGATAATTCTCTATTTGAAAAATCGGATGACCCCAATATAAAATTAGAATCATTTAGCTATTTGGCAAGTTCTTCTGCTAACTGAGCCAATGGAGTAATAGCTGTGACCTGACCTTTTGTACATACATCAAGAAAATTGAAATTGAAAAAGACTGAAATTAATTATTTCATCTAAATGAAAACTGTGTTTCTCAGGTGTGGAGGCAAATGCTCACCATCCTGTAGGTGACCAGTATCTCAGTGTTTTAGGAACAACTACCCCTAACAAGACAACAAGGCCACACTGTGCAGCATCCCCCTGTCCCCCGCTGGCTCTCCTGCTTCAACTTTCTGAGTGCTGGATGCACAGGTTTGGGCTGCCATGACTACCTGCATGTCTGGGAAGATGGCTAAGTCAGAGAAGTACTGTTGTACAAGCAGAAGGACCCAAGTTCAATCCCCAGAACCCACAGTAAAGGCCAGGTGTGTTGGCTCAAGTTTGTAATCTCTGATTCAACGGAGATGAGTGAATGCCTGATACTCACTGGCCGGATACTAAGCAGAATCCATGGGCCACAAGTTTCATGAAGTAAGCCATCTTGTTTCCAGAACCAAGGTGGGGAGCTCCTGAAAAAGGGCATCTGAGGTTGACTTCTGGCCTCCACTGTACCCCTTTCACCCTCCCCACCTATTAGCATTTTGATGCCAGTCTGCTTCTTCAGCCAATTCACACACCTTGGCTCGTACATTTCCTGTAGCAGTATTTGGCTTCTCTGAAGCAAAAACTCTCACTGTTTGGTGTCTCTTGCATATTCATTGGAAACTTTGTCAACAAGTAGAGATCCAGTGTTTGCTTTTCATTAAACATGAGCTTTCGTTTACCTGTACCATTGTTGTCAAAAAAAACCCACTTTGTTTTAACAAGAAAGTACTATGAGTCAATCAATCAATCGAAGATTTACACGGAATAATAAAACACAAAACTGTGTAAGGGTACCAAATTAATATCCTTTCCACATCAGTTCATTGACATGCTCACTACACTGATAATTTCCCAGGCTTCTTGCTGTCCCTGCTACGCTGTGGCCTAGGGACTTAGGACCATTCAAGATTGCAGGCATGGAATGTGATCTTCCCTAACAGATCAGAGAGGTAGTTTAGTGCTCTGACAGTGATAGGAGCCCCCAAAGCACAGTGCCAACAGGTGAGGCGTGCCCTAGATATGATCTTTCCTCTACTACCAGGTTTCCACTAAATCAAGATGTCTTCTTCCCCAATTAGTAATTAAAATACCAAAGAAATAGAATTCAGGGTTCTGTCTTTGCTTTTTCTGCCTGTGGAGCTAAAGGGAACCTCCTGATTCTCAAATCAAGTTTCTGTACATAAAACTTCTTGGACTTGGCCCAGTCTTCCTACTCATCTTCAGTTCCAAGTCCCAAAGTAGAAGTGCCACCAAGAAGAAGAATGTGTCCAGGTAGTGTCCCCTGTGAGCTTGAAGGATGTGACCCAGGTGGCAGCTTCTGTGTGAAACATTCCAGTACCCACAACGGCAGATCCATGACTCAAGTATGAATCCTGAAGGGAAAAAAACAGTCATCAGAGATGCAATGGGCCAGCAGGTTGACTGACAAGGGGCGATTTCTGTCTCCCCTCCGATGCTTTTTTCTCGGTGAGTCTTCTTGCTGTATATTGGTGTTTGCTTCATAGAGAAAAACTCTTTCAAGTGCACCATACACTTTGATCTTATCCACCCTTTTCCTCTCCCATCCCCTAGTCTCCTCCTTTCTTTCTTTAGTGTTCCTTCTGCTTTTCTGGCGCGCGTGCATGCATGCATGCGTGTGTGTGTGTGTGTGTGTGTGTGTGTGTAGTTTTGTGTGCCTATGAGAGTGTTATGGGCTCAGAAAATGGCTCAGTAGGTAAAGTGCTTGCTGCATGAACGTGAGAACCTGAGTTCAGATCCCAAACAACCACATACAAAAGTCAGGCATGGGTGCACACATTCATAACCCCAGTGCTGTGGTGGAGGTGCTGGAAACACACAGATCCCCAGAGCTCACAAGCCAGACTGTCTATGCAAAATGCTGAGCTCTATTCAGAGAGACTGTCTCAAAAACTAAGGTGGGGAAAAATAAAGATGGTACCAGAAGTGGAGCTTAGGACTCGTATATGCATGCACACACAGGCAGCAAATGCAACTGCACTTGCACATGCACATGTGCATATGCATACATGTGTGCACAAACACACACACACACATACACACACACCACAGGTGCACACATAAAACTTTTAGGATCCACAAATGAAAGAACACGTGTTATCTTTGTCTTTTCTCATCTAACTCAATCTCTGGTAGTTTCCATTTTCCATTAAATGACATAATTTCATTTCTTCTTTACTAATGGAGAAAACTCCATTTGGTATATATAGCATGTTTTATTTCTCCACTCATCTATTGGCTGATGCATGTTGATTCCAGAACTTGGCTGTTGTGAACAGTTCAGCAATAGACATGTGTATGCAGGTCTCTGGTGTGTTGACTTAGGTAGGCATGTCCACCTTGCAGCTGTGTGGACCACATGCTTCCCAGCATAGCTATGAATGCTGCCCAGTACACTCATAGGTAGCATTATATAACAATGTCAAAAGGTTGGACATCCCCAACCTCAAACCTTTTAGGGATGTACCAAGAAGTGGTTTAGCTGGGTTACAGGGTAGTTCAGCTTGCAAATTTTTTGACAAACATCCTAGTGGTTTCCACAGTGACTGGACAATTTACTCACGCATTCCCACAGCAATGAAGATAGTCTCATATTTCCATTTCTCGGGGCCAAAAACAAAGCCATGGCCAGCCTTTCCACGCTTCCTAAGATACTCACTCTCAGCTTCAAGACAATCCTGAGGCATGACATTTATTTTTATCCTATTTTCAACTAATTTATAATGCACACAATAATGTATCATTTTGATGTTTCATGCACATATAAGGTATGAGCTTTTTTCTCTTGAATGTATGTGTACGTATGGTGTATATGTGTGTACATGCTTATGCTGATATGTGTGCAGGGGCTATATACATGGAGGCCAGACATCAATGTTGAGTGTCTTCTTCAATAATTCTGCAGTTTATTTTTTGAGACAGAGTCTCTCTGAGATGAGATCTCCCTGGTTTGGCTAGCTAGGCTGACTAGGCTATGAGCTCTAAGAATCTGCCTATCTCCAGTGCCCCGGGCAGATGTGCACAACACATCACCACAGTATCCAGATTTTTACATCGGTGTGGGGGATGCAGGATCAGATGCTCACATTTGCTCAGCAAGCTCTCAGTTAAACCACCTCCCCTGCTCCCAACTTGTCCTATTTTTATTAATTTTTAAGTTATCATGCAGGATAGTGAGCTTCATTGTGACATAGGTTATGCAAGATAATGGGTTTCGTGCTCACAGAAATACAGGATTTCTATTGTGCATTGCCCAAGCTGCTGCCGCCACCATTGGGGCCTGGCCCACCACTGCCAGCAGAGGCTCAGATTACATTTGGTTTGGTTTTGGACTTCACTGTATTTTCCTAATCAATCACATCTGATTTTAGTCTCAGGGCCTCTATGACCTGAGGAGTCACCTTTTACACTTTCCCAACTAGAACATTCTATCTATCCCAGCTTTGGATCTTCCATTCCAAAATAGTTCTTGGAGGAGTTCTTAAGGAAAGGACCCCCAGAGCGCAGGCATCCAGCCCTTGGCACTCTGCCCATTTCAGATTTGTCCGAGTGCTCCAAGAGGAGCTGCTGGCTTGTAGCTGTAGAAAAGACAAGCAGGGGAAAAGTCAACTGGTGACCAGGCAAGTCTTACTGATTAGCTAAGGCTCCCAGAAGATTAAGAGATAGATATGCACAGTCGCCTGGAGGAGGACTGTTGAGTGATAGGAACAGGAGCCGAAGTGATCTTCCTGGAATACGGAAGGTGAGGTTGCTCTAAGGAAGCATGGCTAACCGGAATATGGAAGGGTGCTCTGTTGAAGAGTATACAATCTTAAAGAAATCAAAATATTTTCCTTGTCTATGGAGTCTCTAACCATCTCTTCTCAATCCCAGTGCCTCACGCCCATTTCTTTTATTCTATTGATGGTGCCCCTCCTATCTGCTGACAGTTGTTGAAGTAGGTCATTGATGGAGCATGGCAATAAGAAACATGTGCCTTACAGAAAGGGGACAGGAGAAGCACTCGTGCAGGGGCTCTAGATCTGTGCAGCCTCTTGAGGCATCCAAAGGCCTCCTTGGTCACAGCCACAGGGGTTTGCATTTATCTAAAGAATTGAATTTCTGGTCAAGCAAACTTTCTAATTTAGATCTCTGGGGTTCAGTAATAAAAGTGATACCCTGGATCAAACTCTCAGCTGATGAGCTATTAGTGACCTCTAGTGAGAAGGGCTGTGTCCTTTGCAATGGAAGGAAGGAGGAAGGAAAAAAGATAGGACACCCTTTCTGAGGAAACATGTCCTTAGAGAAGGCAAACCCAGTGGCTCCCTGAATACTGTCCCTGCACGTGTTAGTCAGTGAACAAACACTGAAAAATTACTGAAGGGTTGAAAGTAAACAGATAGGAATGTCTAAGGACAATGGACCAGTGAGGTCACTCCTACAGGATGGTCTTGGGTATCCATGGAATAGGAAATACTTTGAACAATGGTTATTCTCATGCAACCCTAATGCACCCGTTCTGACAGGGAATAATAGAGCTATAACATATATGCCTGTATTGGATATGATTTTATTCAGCAACTATTAATGGGGTCCCTTCCATATGCCAAGAAATTTGCATAACTTATTTCTTCAGTTACTTTTTCACTGAGTGTTTACTAGATCCCAAGCATTCAGGGAGACCTTCTGTGGATAGGCAAATAGAAAAATAGGTGAGGATTGGCCAGCATGAGATCAATAACCTCTGCAGCATTGAGAAGGGTCGTTGAATCCTTCCATGAGAGCAAGGATGATGGGTCCAGGGTGTGAACAGAAGCGGGAGCCAGACAGGAAGAGTCTGAGATCAAAAGTGTTCTCAACTGAGACATCTGTGTTTAATGGGAAACCAGATTCTGAGTGGTGTCTGGCAGATGACGATCACCTTACTCCCTCATGACAGAATGAACATATACTGACTTCACTCTGGGCATGCACGCTCGAAAGTGGAAAATGTTTCTAAAGATGAAGCCACATTTACCTTTTGTTCTAATTCCTCTTACTCATCACTTTCCATAAGCTACAAGGTCCCAACCCAGCCCACAATCTGTTCTGCAAATAAAGTTTTATTGGCACACAGTCATATCCAATAGTTTCCTTCCTGTCTATGGCTGTTTCAATGCCACAAAGTCAGGGCTGAGTAGTTATGAGAGAAGCTGATGGACCCTGAAGCCTGCATTTGCCCTTTGACCTTTATGGAAGTTTGCTAGCCCTTGATCCACAAGTATATTCTGAGTCATCGCTATCCCTGGGCTTTTGGGGTTTTTTTTAAAGGAAGTTTATAGCATGCTGAGAAAGAGTGAGGGACTGATACTGGGTGGGGGAAAAGGCTGCAGATGAAGATCACATCTGCCCAGTGATATGGGACCAGACTAAGAGGAAGTAAAGAGGACAGAGATGCCGGGAAGAGAATGGAGCTCTTCCATCTGTCCATGGTAAAAATGGGCAGTGTCATACTTCTGCAGATTAAGAAGATGCTTCCGTGGGACTTCTTTTCATTAAAGCGATATGACCAAAGGGAACTACACCTCTAGGTTTAGCTAGGAGGTCACACACAGTTTCAGTAAAAGCTGGCAGACAGTCTTCTGTGAGCCAGAGGCAACCTAAAGTGGAGAACATAATCCATGCACCATGCAGCCTCTGGACCCCTGCCTCTGGCAGTCTGGTGATTAATGTGCAAACCAGGAAGACATTCAGTTGGCTGCCTTGGAGTCCCGTGAGCATTTAACAGTCACTAAATATTTATTAAGTGTGTATTCCTAGAGCTTGAAGCACTCGCATGGTGGTATCTTACAATCAAATAAGGAAGAGTATTTAAGGGTGGATCCAGATAAATGCACTGTTTTTTGATGGGACGCAAGCTAGGGAGGGAAAATAAGGAGGGAAATATCTGTCGTCTATGTAGGGGTTATCCAACTGAGGCTAGCCACTGAGCAAAGAAAGGAGTGTGTTACACAACACAAACCACCAGAGAGAAGAAAGGAGAAAGACAGAGATGGAGAGAGACAGAGATGAGAGAGACAGAGAAGGAAGAAAAAAGGAGAAAGTGAGAGAAATTTATAAACATCTTTGGACAAATGAAAAAAATCTATTTTTTAAAGCCAATCTATGATGCTAACTTGGGTTTCTACATGTGATTCATTCATTTGTCACCAAAATGGCTCCTATTCTGAAAGAATGGCACAGTGTTAGCTAAAATGGGCTTCCAAATAGCAATTTTTGCAGTAATAATAAAATATGGCTTTCTGTCACCCGTTTGGAGACACGTTGCCAGCACACTGGGATCATGCCCTCAAAGCGTAGTCGTGGTCGGTTTTAAGTGGTATCACCAATTTCGGCATGGGCGTTGGGATTCGTCTATTTAAACTTGAACATTTATCCTGAGTTGGAAGCAGATTTGAGATCATTAAAAAGAGGGCATTGTAATTACCACACACTCCCCTGCAGGTCTCTCTCTAGTTCAAAGCCTGAGAATGCACAGCTGCGAGTGAGGAGAAAGTCTGCACAGGGCTGGAAGAGATGTGACATCTTCATGGCTTTCAGAACAGCTTCAGAGTTGAGGAAGGGGAATCTTGATGAAAGATGCAGGAATTCCTGGGGATTCATGACTTCTTTCTTTGTAAAGTTTTACATTTGAGTTACTGGGTAGGGGTGCATGTGTGTTTGTGCACATGCACACAGAGGCCAGAGGTCAACCATAATGTCAATCCTCGGGATCTTTCCTCCTTATTTTCTGAGGTGGAGTCTCTCATTGGGCGCTGCAGCCACAAAGACTCTGCTGACCACACCTCAGAGTGTTGGTATGACAGGTGTGTGCCACCATACGCCCCACTTAATGTGGCTTCTGAGGATCGTACTCCCAAGTCCTCATACTTACGTGGCAAGTGTTTTACCAATGTCCCCAGCCCTCGCATAACATCTTACTGTTTATAGAAAGGCCGGCCTGGGGCATCTTCCCAACACCCAGCCTCCTCACACAGGGTATCGCCAATGTCCTTGTTCTTACAGCCCAGAAAAGGAAAACCCAGCCCCCAGAGCTGAACACTGACGAAGTCAGAGTCTTAAACATCTGTCCACATCAAACTCACCCCCCAGAAAGTCAGACCTAAGCCAAACCCAGAAGAGGGAGGAGGCTCCAAGCACTGCCTCTCCTCAGAGCAGGATGCCCTGCTGGCTTAGCCCAAATCCAGTGAGCCTAGGTCACCTGCCATTCAGAGGTTTGACTGCCTCTGCAACACCCCTGAGGGGCTGAGGTATTGAACCAATTTCCACCTGAGGTCATTTATCTCCTGTTACGATTTGTAACTTTTTATGAATGTGCCTGCTGCGAGAGACGCTCTTAGCCTTCGGAAGAAAGGGCTGCACTCTGTGTACCAGGTGCCTGGTGAGAACTGTTCAAGCTCATACTGACTGAAATTGCTCTCCTTGCCTGGAGTTCCTCGGAGACCAAACAATGCAGTAAAACAATTAGGGCTGTGTGGAGCCAGCTAACAGCTGAGCAGATGTTTGCATGTTGCTGAAGTCTGCATCAGGCTTCCATCCCACAGAAACAAGAAGTTCCTGACTGATGGGTAATGTTTAGACCCCGAAGGCTGTGTAAAACGCCATTCCCACTCTTAGGGCAAAGTGTATATTTTAAAGAAGTGGATCCACAACATTTTTAATACACATAGAAGATCCTTTTCTAAGGGACAAGCAGGGTCGTTGTGTGATACGACATGCAGATTGTCATATCTACTGTCCCTCAGATCTCTGTGGCATCTCAGAAACTGTGTACAGCTTCAAACATGAGAACATTCTCATCATGATGACATCTTTTAATCTAGACCACAGATTCGAGGGGAGCCAAGAACGGTTGACCCAGTAAGCCAGTATTTCCTAACATTCCTAATGCTATGACCCTTTAATACAGTTCCTCATGTTGTGGTGACTCCCAACCATAAAAATGATTCCATTGCTACTTCATAACTGTAATTTTGCTCCTGTTATGAATCTTATTTGAATATCTATGTTTTCCAGTGGTCTTAAGTGACCCCTCCCCTCTGAAGTTCGCATTTTATACTAGGTCTAGGGTTTCCCCGTGAAATTGCTCTTCAACCACCCAGGTGGTAGCTGATGCCATTTTACCAGCTGAGCTCTTCCTGCACCCTCAGCTCCTTACTTAGCTTTTTATAATGCCACATAAGGACTCTTACAACTGCTGCGGTCGCACTCTGTTAAGGAGGACACCAGCAGAAAATGTATCAGGCTCTTTCCTCATCCATCAAGCATTTGTGTGTTTGTGCAAGCTGCAGGGTCACAAGGCCATGCCACCTCACGGTGCCATGATAGCAGAATTTTGCAGACTGAGCCCTCTTCTGCAGAGCCTAGCTCATTCCTATCAGCATCTTCCCATAATCCTAACAGCACAAAAGAGAGAGTTGGGGATGTAGATCAATGACAGAGCACTTGCCTGGCAAGAATGAGGTTCTGGGTTCAGTCTCTGGCACCAGGAGGAAAAAGGGGACAAAATTCTTTTTTAACTTATTTTTATTTAATTAAGGGTATGCATGTGTATATTGTGAGCATAGGTGCACGTGAATGCTACTGCCCGAAGAGATCAGAAGAGAGTATCAGATTCCCTGGAGCTGCAGAGACAGTGAGTTCTGAGCAGCCAGTGTGAGGCCTGGAAACCAAACTCAGGTCATCTGGAAGCTCAGGAAGCACTCCTAACCGCTAAGCCATCTTTCTAGCCTCAGGGATAAAATTCTTGATGTTGAATGTGCTTCCAACATGTCATTTTTTTTTCATTGTGTAAGTCTCTAACATGCATTTGGCCATCTGATATGTACTTCAAACATGTCAATAATGAAAATATCTCTTAGAATGTTTCTAGATGGGTCACCATTTTTTTTAAAATCTATCTGACTTTCCTTATGGGCTATTGGTATTATACATCATAATTCAGAGTTTAAGGATAAACTATTAAAAATAGTTCAGAAAATATTTGTAAATAATTGTTGGAAGGGGCTGCAGGAGAGACAGCTCAGTCAGTGAGTACTTCCTGTGCAAGTACGAGGACCTGAGTTGTTTTACAGGGTTGTGTGTGCACACGCGTGTGTGCACACAAATGCACACATTGTGTGGGTGTCCGTCTCTATCATCCTCATCTGTTTCACTGAGGCAGGGTCTCTCTCTGAACCCGGAGCTCATATCCTGGCCAGGGTGGAAACCAGCAAACCCCAACAATCCTCTTGCTTCTGATCTCCTTGGACCTAGAGTAACAGACAAGTCGCTGCACTCTTATAACCCAAGCATTTGAGAAGGCAGGGTCAGGAAGATCCCTGGAGCTTGATGGCCAGATGGCTTAACTTAATTGGTGAACCTCTAGGTCCAGTGAGAGACCATCTCAAAAGACAGCATGGAGGGCTTCCAAGGAAGGACACTGGGAGTTGCCTTCTGGCCTCTACATATAGACAACTACAAATAATTGGAAACCAGTGGATTTCTGGGGATTTTTATGGGCACATCATGACAGAATATTGTCTTTTCTTCTTTACTGCAGATACATGGCCATCATTCACCCCCTCCAGCCCCGGCTGTCGGCCACTGCTACCAAAGTGGTCATCTTTGTCATCTGGGTCCTGGCTCTCCTGCTGGCGTTTCCCCAGGGCTACTACTCCACCACGGAGACCATGCCCAGCAGAGTCGTGTGTATGATCGAGTGGCCAGAGCATCCCCACAGGACTTACGAAAAAGCGTGAGTAGAGATGGGCTTTGTCCTGACTTCTTCCTTCTTCTGTGTTCTTTTATCAGTGAAGGTTTCACTTGTGTCTGCCTGCCTTTTGTGAGATCTGCCCATCTAGCAATGGATGTATCTGGGGAGGGTACGCCCCCTCCAATACTGTGAAAGTTGTATTAAAAATGTTAAGACCTAGTTCCCATCACATGTTCCTGGACAACAGTGTCCCACAACTTCTTGGGGTGCCGCACCACCACTCTTGGTCCTTTTATCGAAGATGCTTCCCTGCCAGAATATGTGTTTCCTCAATGCCACTGTGCCAGGCACAGCATACTGGAAGTTGGGAACATCTCTACTCCAGTCCCTCCCACGAGTAACCTGCTCCCCACTCCCCTCTGATACAACCTCTCTGAGGCGTGTGTTTCACACTGCGATTTCTTCATGCAGTTCAGTGGCCATTGCTCAGGTGGTAGCCAGTACCATAGCAAATACGTTATAGGCCACCCCTCTTTCCTATATACCACAGCCCCGCTCCCTGTGCCCTCTCTTCCTCCTCCAAACAATGTCACTGCCAGTGAATCTTTATCTCATCAGCTGCCTCTAGGGAAGCATCAATTCAGATCCTGCCAGGGGTTTACAGTGTGAGAAATGAGACGCCTCCATCCAGATGTGAGCATGGATGGCTCTTCAGTGTCTAGGGGTTGCAGAGCCCATACGAGCAAGCCTTCTTGTCTTGTAGGAGGAGGGCGGGTCTCAGACAGGCTTTTTCAAGATGTCTCAGTAATTTTCCCTGATGCTTCTTGCCCTGGAGCCAACACTGAAATGGTTTATTCTTTACCTCGTTCTGCCCAGTTGAATGGTGATGTGAAATTTATATGAGCATCTACTTTGTGGACTGAGAGCACCTGGATAAAGGAGGGTCTTTTAGAAAAAAAACCTATAATTCTCCAATTTCAAGCTTGTTATTCAAACCAAAAAATAACACTGATGTTAGAGACAGAACAACTGAGTTTTTAATTATGAGTTGCCACTAGCCATGGGACCACAGGCAAGGATCCCAGAATCTAAAATGGAAGAAAATAAAACAGTTTCCTATAAACAAGTGCCATGACTATCAGATGCAATGATGCATCTCTCACATTGCAAGCTATTAAATGTCAGATAGGACTTATGGACCTAATTCATTGGATAGCAACGCAATTGTGTGGCCTTTAAATTTACTAAATGCTAAGATAAAACATGGTATCTGTCATGCCACTTAGATCTGAGAGTTCCAAATCCTGTCACATAGCCCCTCTGGTGTGTCTGTTACACAGAACATGGAAATGTGGCTTGCAAGGAAGCAATGTGTAAGATTGAGACAATGACCCTCCAGGCTCCAACAATGAGATGTAATCCATCAAGCAGGAGAGGGCGGATGCTCAGCCTACAAGGAGACACTATAGCATAAGTCTTTCTGTGAAGCTACAGCATGAACAAAGGTCTCAGTGGGACAAAGAGTATGACTCCACCAACCGTACCAGACCCGTGAACATAATCCAGCCAGGTTTCTTCCAGGCAGGGAGGGAAATACCTCAGAGTTCAAATTCCTCTTTAAAAAAGGAAAACAAAGCAAAACACTTCAGAAATCTCCACCTACCGAGGTCTGCCCTAAATTCTCATGATATTCTCTGAGTCTGGTCACTTCCTGCTAGCTTGCTTTCAAGACACCCACAAGTTCTTTTATCTTACAGCAAAGTTAAAGCTGGACTCAAAGCAGGTTTCTCTTCCCCCACAACTGTGGGGTTTTCACCCATAAGCAGTGATGCTTAGCGGCTTGCTTGTGAACATCTTGGTGGCTTGTTTTTATTAATCACTAGAAATTTCCTTCGAGACACAACACAATACACTGGGATGGCCATCTTTCCTAGTTTAGGGAGCTCAGAGGAGGGACTGTGAGTTGTGTGGGTAGGTGTGCAGTCACTGTTTATGTTCCCATGGTCACCGTTAGAGTTTACTTCCATCACTGTAATAAACACTCTGACCAGAAGAAACTTAGGGAAGTACAGGGCTTGTTTGGCTTACACTTCCAGGTCACAGTCCATCATTGAGGGAACTCAAGGCAGAAGCTTGAAGCAGATAGCATATAGAAAAACTGATTGCTGACCCACACTTTGACTCCCTCTTTCCCAGCTTTCTTATATAGCTCAGGAGCATCTGCCCAGGGAATGGTGCTTCCCACAGTGGGCTGGGCCCTTCCATATCAATTAAAACAATGAGGACAGTCCCTTACAGACAGGCCAACCTAAAAAAGACAATGATTCATTCAATTGTGATTCTTTTTGGATGATTCTAGGTTTTGTCAAATTTCTGATTAATGGATAGTCCCAAAAAGCATTACTCTGGGTTATGAGAAACTGAGATTATTTACTCAAGAGATATATAACATGTTTATTTCCCAATATGAAGTTTAAAAAAAATCTATTTGCCATTCATGCACACATTGACTGCAATACAAACCTAACTCAAGTGCATATCACAGTTTCCACATTAAGGGCTATTTTCTGTGTGACAATATCCTCTATAATTTATTATGCAATATTTCCAGAGATTTAAATTTTAACATATTTACTTAAGCACTCAACTTTATTCTCTTCTTCTAATAATTGTCCTTTCTACAGTACACAATAATCCCAAAGTTGATGCTAGATGGAAACTTTGTTTTGAGGCATTGTGATAATTAAGATGAACATCTTGGCTCCAGTTCAACGACAGATCAGGTCCTAGCCTTATCACTTTGAGTTCAACCATCAATGGTCAATTCCTTTAAGATTTCAAGTCCGATGGTATATTTCACATACATATGTTGGAAGAAGTAAGTGTGATGGTTAATCTTAATTGTCAGCTTGACAAGATTTAGGATCACCATAGAAACATGTCTCTAGGTGTGAGGGCATCTCCAGAAAAGTTTAACTGAGAAAGACCCAGTCTGAATATGGGAGGCACCATCCCATGGACTTAGACCCAGGGCTGAATTAAAAGGAAGAAGCAAGCCGAGCACCAGCATTCATCCCTTTCTGCTTCTTGACTGTGGGTGCAGTGTGACCAGCTGCCTCAGGCTCATGCCTCCATCCCTTCCCCCCATACTAAGCTGTATACCCTTCCTTCCTTAAGTTGATTTCCCCAGGTATTTTGTCACAGCAACAAGACAAGTTACTAACATGAGAAGCAGATGACTCCCATGAAATGTCAAGCCTAGAGCCTCGCCTGTAGCAAGGGTCTGCTGAATGCTGACTGCTGATAGAAGCAACATTCGTTGATTCATTGCTGGGGTAGACAGTTCGCTGAGCAGATGCTTAGACTCAGCTCCTCTAACAGATCATTTGTGCTAACAAAATAATTACATAGAAGCATTGTGCAAAATATCAGCAACACCTTCTGACTACATGGTGAACTTCAAAAGCTAATCATTATTCAGATTCTTGGATAATACACAAATTCAGTGAAGAACTGTGAAGGACAAACAGTCCAAATGAACTGAGTATTAGACATGCTCATCGCAAAAACGGTTCAGACAGCCAACTGGTCTATCAAGAGGTACCCAATTTAATTCAGGACACTGTGACTATACTTCTTGAATTTGATTGGTTGTAGCATCTGTGTTGGCTTAAAAGTTGTTCATAGGAACAGATAATGTGACTTATTACTTTAGGCACTGGATATTTTTGTATTTTGACCTAAAATTAAATGCAATGCAAATATTCTTATTGATACAAGCTCTTAAGAAGATGTTTTCTTTAGGAGGAGCCAAAATATTCTACCCAGAATAAATTGAGGAATTTTCTTGGGAGGTGTAGCTTCTGCCTGTGGTGACGCTCCTTACGGGAACTTGCCTCTGAATGAATCACATCAGAAAGAACTCATCTATTCTCTCATCTACTGGACCTCTTGCTTTTGCTTCGCTGACTCCTATGAGTCATTTCCCACCCAGCTAAAGAAAGACAAGGCAAATTCTTGCCCTTAAGGGACACATCCTTGCTGGTGCTCTCTTCCTGGGCAGGAGACTCTGGACCACAAAACTTTGCAGATGTGAAGACATGCTCCTTCCACAAAGCCATTTGCAAACTTATTCTGCACTTTAAAGATGGACATGTTGTGCAGCATAACAGAAGCTTCTGGGAGTCTCCAGTCATGCCTGTCCCATCCTTTACTAACCTGATGTCTTTGTTTTCTATTGCTGTGATAAAAATCAGGACTGAAGTAAGTTGGGAAGGAAAGGGTTTATTTTGACCTCATGGCTGGCTCAACTTACTCTTTCATGCCACCTAGAACCACCTGCCTAGGCACGGTGCCACCCACCATGGAATGAGCATTCTCACATCAACTGTTAATCAAGGAAATACCCTCACAAAGTTTCCCATACGCCAATCTAATGGGGGCATTATCTCAACTGAAGGTCCCTTTCTCAGACATCTCTGGTTTATGTCAAGTTGACAAAATCCAACCAGCCTATATACACTTAAATATTCTTCTATATGTCTACTCATTTCTTTTGAGAAAACATATTTATGAGTCAGCACAAATATAGTCTCACTCTTACAACACAAAACACAACTTATTATGCACATTATTCTGCATCCTAATTTTTATCTTAACAACATGTCTTGAAATCTTTCTGTGCCGACACACAAAGGGCTTCTCTGCTCTTATTCCAGTGACACAGTTCTATTCTTTAAATGTACAACATGATTTCCACAGTTATTAATTGGTGGGAATTGGATTGCTCCTAACTATTGGCTATGTCACTGTGAATAACCTTACATCCATCAAGTATGGATATCAAAAGTATAAAATACCGAAGTGGAAAGTGCATTTTTAATTTTAATATTTTCTCTCTGTACAGAATTGTGTCAAGGTACATTCTCACCAGTAATGTGTGAGAGTCTCAGCTCCTCTGCATACCAATGAAGTATATTGTCAAGGTTTTAGAATTTTGCCCAGCTAGTATGGAAATATGGTATCTCATTAAAGCTAAAATATATGTCTTGTGTCATGAATGAGCTGTAGTACATTTCCATAATTTCTTAAAGACTTTCACATACACTTTATAATTGTGTTAAATCATTCCCAGGCAATAAATGATTTCCTATGTCATTAAGCTTGTCTTTACAACACGATGTAAATATATATGCTAAATGATAGAGACAGACAAATGAATGGTTGGTTGACTGATAACCAAACAGGTAGATGATAGAGAGGGAGTACAAATATAGATAGATAGATAGATAGACAGATAATTTATTGATAGGTAACTAGATATATTAATGGTTATAGTTAATCAGTAGGTAGCTAGATGATAAATGAATAGATAATAGACAGGATAAATGAGCTTCAAAGTGGACTGCCTCCAGCTGCAACCCTGGATCCCCAGGAGGACAAGCTGGGTTTCTTCTGCTGCTTTTTGTTGATGTTTATTTACAATCTGCAGTAATAGACAATTATGCCAATGCCATAATGTCACAAAATGAGAGCTTGGACTCATCATGAATACTAATTTGCAATTGAGACCTGCCTTAATTAGCAACCCAGCAGCTTGTTTGTGGCTGATCTAGCAAGACAGGGACCTAACCTATAAAGGTGGGTTTGATTGACAAAGTGTTGAACAAAGATTCCATGTGTGGCCAAAAGTAACTACCAGCTAGAGCAAAAATCAGAGAAAAGATGAGAGAATAAAGGAGAAAAGAAGAGTCTTTGTCTAAAGCACTTCCCCTTACCGCTTCTCTTAGACAAGAAGAAATGTATAATAGATTTTTCAAAGAAAGGTAGCTAAGGCTGGTCACTCACGCCTGTGCTGGATGGCTGCTTGGTGGCAGTGGTCCAGGAGGCACCAGGGCAATGCCCCTAATGACAAGGGAGGTGAATGAACTAATATTTCTTCATTTAGAGCTCTACCCGATGACTAAGACAAAGTCTGTAATGAGGAGGAGAAGTGAGAAAGACACCCAAGCAATTTAGGCAGCTAGGGGAGTTCCAACATCATTAATTCATTGACTGATTCTGGTCATCTGCCATTTCCTGCTAATTACAGTGTTATGTACATAACTTTGTGGTAGCGTTTGAGTAAGACATGTGTAGTCTGGATTCAAGTACTCCCTGTAGCCTTCAAAGGAGGTTATGTGAGAATGTAGTGTCATTAGTTACGAATTACCGGGAGCTGCTGTGGAAATGAAGTGAACGCGGATCTGTTAGCTAGTATAAATCTCCATCTGTGCCAATGCTAGCTGGAGACTGTAAACATATGGCATTGCTGGGGCTGGAGAGATGACTCAGTAGTTAACAAGAACACTGGCTGCTCTTGCAGACAACCTGGGTTTGGTTCCCAGCACCCACATCATGACTTAGAATCAACCTTGATTCCAGTCTCAGGAGTCTAACACCTGCCTCCATGGACACTGCATGCACATGGTATGCAGGCAAACACTCAGATAGATTAAAATTTTTTTCAGCTGTTTTGAAAGGTGTGACTTGTCAATATCACAGCATTTTCTCTTCCTTTAAAATCTATTATCAGGAATGAGCTAAAACTTCACATTTATTTTCTTTGTTTTCGATAATAACAGCAATGGAAAATCAATGCTTGGCAAGAAATGAAAGTAGAAAAGTAAAAGGAAATATTAGAAAATATACCTCTGCAAAACTTTAGGGATTTTCTACTTTTTTTGTATTACTTCAAAGAGAGAGCAGTGTTTGTTTGTTTGTTTGTTTTGTTTTGTTTTGTTTGTCAAGCTGCCTTAGGCTTTTGGCCAGGAAACGTATGCATATTTGTGGCTTGGCTATTTGTTTCATCTCTTTCCCCATACTCACTGTATTTTAAGCACATAGCCCAGAGCCCCTAGTATCATTGAGAAGTTGTTAAACCAAGAAGGAAGAATTCATTGACACTGTAGGAAAGGTTGGCGTGGAATGCAAAACTGATGGGACACAGGTAGTGTGAGGGGAAAGGAGAGTAATGGAGCCAGGATTAACTGGGAATGGGAATAGGAGGGTAGAGCAGAGGAAGAAGTGGAAGGAAGATAACTAACTCTAAGACTGTTTGAAAAAGTCACATGGAGCCTTACTATTTTATAAGGAGTGTGTGTGTGTGTGTGTGTGTGTGTGTGTGTGTTGTGTAAATGTAGCTGCCAGAAGTGGTGTGCCCCCTTTGAGTTGTTAGACTTGGGTCATGGTGTATGGAGAAATCAAGTTGGTTCTAACCTGGAAGCTTTCTCCCTGTTGACTAGCTTTCACAGTGACAGAAGATCCTGGGCAGGTCACTGAGGGAGGAAAGTCATCAATAGCTGTGAACCCTGTGAGCTGTAATAATGGCTGGACTGCCAAGATATGCCCATTGGTGTGATAGTGGTATGAACGTCATGGGGTCACCAACTACTTTCTGATTGGATATACTTCAAAGTATGGAATTTATGCCTGTCACTGTAAACCTGCCCATGAGCCGTGACTCAGGAGTTCATAGGCCCTGAGCTCTGAGTCATCCTGAGCTACTATCATTTTGTCAAATGGACACAATATCAAACTGCCATCTAAGTACTTATCTTTATACCCAAAGATTAGCACAGCCTTCAGCCCTCTTCAGCAGAGCTTCTTTCTGCAACGTACATGATTAATACTGGCATAAATATTTAGCAGCATCTAATTAAAAGGTCAAAGTGTAAATCTAGGAACCTTAGGATGGGGTCACCAATTTGGGATTCTTTCTAGAGGATGCAGTCAACTTCTAATGCAGCTGCTCTCAATCTATGAAGATTAAGCTTAAACAGGCCTGAGGGCATAATGGTCATTCAGATGGAAGACAAGTGCCTGCAAAGCCAGGGATAACCAAACTGGCACGGACTAGAAAGCAGTAGGGAGGAAAATGTCCATCGTGAATTGTATTTAGAAGCTGGGGAGATGGTTCCATAAGAGTGCTTGTTGTATAAACATTAGGACGTAAGTTCAAATCCCTAGCACCTATGTAAAAAGTCAGGCTCGGCCGTGTGCATCTGTGACACCAGAGCTAGGAGTGGCGGATAAAGGCAGTGAGTCAATAATCCCCACCCTAGTTCCAGGTTCAGTAAGAAACAGAGTCTCAGTGGAATAAAGTGAAGAGAGATAGATCAGGACCCCCAATGTTATCCTCTGGCTTGTGTATATGTGTGCACAAAGGCATCACATATTATATATATGACACACAAAAAAAAACCCTCAACATACTTCAAAGAACATTCATGCTGGCCACTTTTATTACCTGCTTTGTGCCTTTTTAAAATGTATTTATAGAAGTCACTGGGGGAATGAAAAATTCTGTTCAGGGAAATCCTTCCTGGAGTACAGAACAGTATGGATGGCTTTATCATTTACTATATGCATTTGGCATAACTTAGTGAGAACAGCTGGCAAAGAAGTCTCCAGACACAACCCATTAAGCCAATTCCTTTTACAACTGTAGATAGGAACAGCCCAAATTTAAGTATTTGCTGGAGAAACAGCTAATTAAGAGCACTTGCTGCTCTTGCAGAGGACCAGGGTTCAATTCCCAGAATCCACATCATAGCAAACAAACATCTATAACTCCATTTCCAGGGGCTCCAACACCCTCTTCTGGCCTTTACAGGTTTCTGCACACAGGTAGTGCATATAAAGTCATGCAAGCAAACAAACATCTGCATAAGACAAAAGCGTCAGTAACTCTTTAAAATGCCAAAACTTCAAAGTTATAGTAGAATCACAACTCATTGTTTCTGGACATGAATTTTTTTCCAGCAAATAAGATTAGTGAATTATCAGGAAATCTATTATTATATTTCATTAACTTAACTGTTCAAAGAGAAGCATCTTATCCATCTCCATAAATGCCAAGATGGTTTGTTAAAATGCTATTAATCTCTTAAGGAAACATGGCTCATAACCGAAATAATTCAAACAAAATGAAAACAATAAGACCTCTTTCGAACACAAACAGAACAAGACTTGGAATAATTAGGAAAGAGACAGGGTCCATAGAAAAGTGATGGAAAATACACGATGTCCTGGACTGCACTGAATGATGCATGAGAATGACTGAGAAACCTGTCTTGCAAGATTGAAAACTCAGAAAATACATAATTGTGTTCCCTCTGTCTAATATAATTCCATAAAGGTTTGAGTTCCTCAACCAACTCCAAGAGTAAGTTTAGGTAATTAATAAAGAGAAGCTTTTGGATGACTAAATATATACACTATTTACAGAAAATGTTGAACAAAAATAAGTAATTTTGATATCAACAAAATAATGTAGAAGAATGACAAGAAGCAAATACGTTTTTCAGATATTGAAGTAGTCAATTCTAAGGACAAAAAAACAAACAAAGAATCATGTACACACACACCATATATGTACACACATCAATACATATACTACATGCATACTTACATACCACAAACACATTCAAATACCACACTCAAACTACAGACACATCACACATACACAAACCATACCCACACACACTGTACAGAGAAATCCAAGTCTATAAAATACTACGTAAAACATATGAAATATAAAATATGTTAAGGAAAACTTGGCAAGTCATGACTCACTACATAGTTTGAAACTTGAATAACCAGAAGTATTATGGAACTCTGCACTAAAGTGAGCTGGCGGATCTCTGGGTAAGCCACTACCACCTCCTCTTGGAGGAGCACAGTGTGTGTTCTGCGCTGGCGCTGAGTAGATTTAAGCCCCTTGTTTTAAAAACAAAGTTAGTTTATTTTTATAGATAATAGGTGTGGGTAAATGGCAGGAAGCATGAAAGGGCAGGTAGGAGTGGTTTCTCTCTGTCTTTCTCCCTTCTTCCAACTCCCACTCCCCTGTGTAGAGCCACTGTCCTCAGTCTCCTGTGAACCTTCCAGGGTTTCTCTAAGACATAAAACAAAGTACAGACACGTGTTCTAACTTGGTCCTTTCTTAACAGAGACGATATCACACAAGCTAGCCTTACCGTTATCTGCTGGAGCAAGCCTTCTCATTGCTTCTTTACAGCTGCATAATATGCTTTTGTATGCAAACCCCATCGTGGGCTTAGCACATACGCTGCCAGTTTACAGCAGGTGTGTTCCTGGAGTTTTGCTGCTTCTAATCACATTGCAGCTCATACTTTCTACTGTGATACACTGCAAGACTGATCACTTTGCCTAAATCTTGCATTTCCTAAATTTATTTGTCCGTAGACTATTTTGTTAACTCTGTTAGCATCCTACAGGGATGTTATTCTTAAGATATACTCTGAAAAATTTCCAGGTTAAACATAAAGCTGGATTCCCTGCTAGCAAATTAAAACCTATACATCTTCCAAATAAGATGAGATGTAGTAGAGGCTCTTGCAGCACAATACCCAAGGTCAGAGCCAAAAATGAATTAGATTGCTAGTCCTGATATAATTATAGATACAAATATAGATGAGAATATATAGATAGAGACAGACAGACAGGGAAGCAGACAGGCAGACAGATAGACAGACAAATATATCACCATAGATTTATTAAATAGTATTTAATAAATACTATTTATTTATACATCAGGAAACAAAATAGTCATCTTCAAAAAATAGAAAAAGGTAAATATGAAATAAACTATTATATAATTAAGATGGAAGAGCTCTAGCTAATTAATAATAATAAATCAAGACCCTCAAAGCCTACATCTTATGAAAGAATATAAAAAATTCCAAAAATGGAGACAATTTTCTGTTCATTCAACCAGCTCACAATAAACTGAATGAAAATGCTAAGTGTGAACAAGTTTCTGTGGCAAGCATGTGCTGTTTGAAGGAAGGTAGTGGATCAATAGACATCAAAGGCTCTAAGTACATGCTCGATCTGAGTTAACAAATGCATTCTTATGGATTCTTCGCCTTTTTTAATTTTATGTGTATGGATGTTTTGCCTGCATGTTTGTCCGTACACCCTAAGTATACCTGGTGGCCGCAGAGCCCAGAACAGGGTATCAGATGCCCTGGAACTGAAGTTACAGGTGATTCTGAGTCACTTTGTGGTTGGGAAATCACAAAGTCACTGGGAAATCAAACCCAGGTTCTCTGAAAGAACAGCCAGGGCTCTTAATCACTAAACCATTCCTTCCAGCCCACTCCCTTAAAAATTAAGGGTAAAAACGTATACACAAGTCCTTGGTGTCAGGATGATTAATTAGGTTATAAATTAGAAACAAATATCCAATAATTATAAACTATTAAATAAGTAAGGAAAATGAGGCTTTTATTTACAATGTTATTATGCAAACATACAAACATGAAAATGTACTTGTGACATTGTGATCACAGGTATTAAACAGGCTTCTAAGTGACACACATAGGCAGGTCCATGTACGAGTTCTGTTAGTCCCACTTGTACTCACAAGTTTCAGATGGAAGCTTGAATAAAAACAATCAAGTTTAATGCTCAATAATTTTTTTAAGTCTTTGTGGCTAGGTGGTTAAAAATGTTTACTGCTCTTGCAAAGGGTCTGTTTGGTTTCCAGCACCCACATCAGGTGGTAGGTAACCTCTAACTCCAGATCCAGGGGATCTGATGCCATCTTCTGGACTCCACAGGTATCTGCACTCACACAACACACACAAACACACGCACACACAAATACATATGCATAATAAACTAGATCTTTTAAAATGGAAATAAATTCAAATGTACTTTTATGGGCAAATGAACAAGTAAACTGATATATACAATATATTCACTGCCCTAGATAAAATGCAATCTCAAAATTTTCAATTAAGGACTGAGAATACATCTCAGGAGTATAGCACTTGCTTAGCCTGTGTGAGGCCCTAGGTTAGATCCACAGCACTATAAATAACAAAATTAAGTTCATACAGTACTCTTGAAATGACAAAATTTTAATATTGAACTAGTGGTTCCAGGGACTAGCAAGTGGGTGTAGCTGTTATTGTTCGGACATGAAGTACTCCCCGAAGGTCCATGTATTCCAGGCTGGGTCCCGAAGGTGAGTGGTGTTCAGAGGCAGGTCTTCAGGAAAATGGCTGTAGAAGGCTGTTAGTATCTGTTCCTTTTCTGTTACTGTAGCCAAATACTCTGACAAAAGCAACTTAGGGAATGTCCTGGTTTGCATCTCTGTTGCTGTCATAAAATGTCATGACGGAGGCAGCTTATAGAAGGAAGAGTTTATTCTGAGTTATGATGCCAGAGGGATACATCCATCATGGCAGAGTAACACAGGAGCAAGCAGCAGGCAAAGCAGCAGGAGCAGGGAGCTTGAGAGCCCACATCTTCAAACGCAAACACAAAGCATGGAGCGTGAACTGGAAGTGGCTCGAGGCTATTAGTCTCAAAGTCTGTTCCTAGTGACACACTTCCCCAGGAAAGCTGCACTACCTCCCAAAACATTGCCACCAACTGGAGACCAGTGCTCAAATACATGAGACAGTGGGGGACAGTTCTCATTTAAACCTCTGCAGGGAGAACAGATTTATTTTGGCTCATAATCCAGGTAACAATCCATCCGTTAGGGGAAGTCACAATGCTCAATATCTTGTCTTGAATGTCAGAATTTTTGGTTTTGTTTCCCTGCAAACTTAATCCAGGCTGACTATAAATCATTGCATCCACATTTGTTTTAAACTTTATTTATTATTGTGCATGTAACCCATAACCCACACCGGAGGTCAAAGGTCAAAGGACAACTTTCAGAAGTCCATTCTCTCCCTCCCCTGTAGGTTCCAGGGATTCAGTTCAAGTCACAAGGCTTATGTGAAAAGCTCTTTTCCAAGCCATCTCATCTGCCTTGTGAAGGGTAATCTTGGTAATCAACCTGATGAGATTCAGAACACCACGGGAATACACCTGTTGGTTTGCCGTGGTGTTTTTGTTTAATAATTAGGGCATTCATTTTTAGATTAAAACTATTGTCCCGTGAGAATAGGTGATACAATAAGATGTATTTGAATCAGGAAAATAGATGAAAAAATTTTTTCTGAAATCCCAAGACATGGTTTTCTGCTTTTTTATTTTTGTGAAGAAATCTGATACTGTCTAGGTTTTTTTTCTATTTTAGATAATTCGTAATTTCTGCCTTCACAAATTTAAAATTTTCTCTATTATATACATTTTATATATTATATATGTGCCATAAAATATGCTTAGAGATTTCATTATATTTAAATACTATATTTTTCTGTCCCTTCTGAGGCCTTCTGATCTACAGTCAGTGCTCTAATTCAGGGAAATTTCCTTCTAACTTTAAGTCTGCCCCCTCCAACTTTCCTTCTAAGTATCTAACTTCTTTTTCTAAAAGATATATTTATTATGTATACAGTGTTTGTGTCTGCATTGGTGCCTGCAGGCCAAAAGAGGGCAACAAATTCCATTATAGAGGGCTGTGAGCCACCATGTGGTTGTGGGGAATTGAACTTGAAACCTCTGGAAGAACAGCCAGTGCTCTTAACTTCTGAGCCATCTCCAACTCCTAACTTTGTAACTTCTAACTGTGACTATCTGCCCCTCTCCCACTCCCCTTCCATAGCCATGGTTAGTGCACACAGACAGTTTTTACAAGTGTCTGTCCCTTGCCATGTTACTCATCTCAATCAATTTTCCCATTGTTTTTCGAGTTTCTGAGTGAATTCACAAGCATTTCTGATTAACCCAAAAGATCAAGAGCTTGTCTGTTACTCACTGCCTCTATTGCCATTCCATCTCTGTGTCGCTCGGGTAACCCTATGTTGGCCCTGATACGCATTAAATATGCTGATGGCTAGTTGTAGTAAATATAATATTTATGTCAATATCAAAAGGTAGCAGTTTGGTGCCAGAATATTGGCATTAGAAACTGGTATTTGAACACTGACACTAGAAATTAAGATCTGAGAGCCTGAGAGGTGGTTCTCTTGTTAAGATCACTTACTGCTCTTCCGTGTACCCAAGCTGTGTTCTAAGCACCAACAGCAGGCAGCTCATTGCCATCTGTAAGCCCAGCTTCAGGGAAGCCAATGCTGTCTTCTGGTGTCTTCGAGTACCTGCACACTCACACACACACACACACACACACTCACACACACAATTAAAAATAAAATAAAATAAACCTTAAAAAAGAAATCAAGATTCAAGCTCTAAGCACATTGCTCTTCTTTTTGAATGACTCCCACTCTGGGTCTTGGGTTCCCTCTCTAATGTGGTAAGCACTGACAAGTAGAACCCACACAAACAAAAGCTCCTTAGGTTTTTAAGTAATATCTGTAGTAGTAATTTCTTGTGAGGCACCAGTCCACAGATAATGACACACAGGCTTATTACTAATTATGAAATCTTGGCCTATAGCTTAGGCTTGTTCCTAACTAGCACGTATAACTTAAACTAATCCATTTATGTTAATGTACATTCTATCATGTGGCATTACCTCTCTTCCACCTTGCACCTTCTGTTCCCTCACCGTGTCTCCTGGCATCTTCTTTGTGCCTAGATTCCTCCTCCTCTTCCTTTCTCTACCTGGAAGTCCCACCTACACCTCCTGCCTAGCTGTTGACTGTTCTGCTTTTAGCACCAATCACAGCAATAAAACTTCACACAGTGTACAACTATCCCATGACAAATATCTACTAGTGAAAACATATCCTGACACAAAAACTGCTGATAGCAACCATTACAGCCCCACTGTCTCAAGGATGTGTTCTATTCCACTTTATAATGGCACAATCAATAACTGACTCATACCTGTGCAAGCTCATCAGGACCAGTTACCCACTTGGTGGCCTCCTTAGTTTCAAACTCTTGGTTTTGATTGGTTTTTCTTTGTCTCAGAACACACTTTTTCATAGTTTGTTTACTCCCTGCTTTAAAAAAAATGATTCCTCATGTATTTGAGAATATGTCTCTCTTCTATATAAATGCAAATGACAACTTGGTTGGGCATAGATCTTGGGAATAGCATGTTTTCATTTAAGCACCCTGGAGATTGTCCTTTTGTTGATGGAAGCCAAAATTATTTCTTCTTCTATAACTAAACCTGAAACTTGTAGCCCTCAATACTTACAGTATTATATGTTAATCTAGAAAAGCAATATGGGTTTAAAATATTAAATCTTCCATAATCAAAAATACACACTCAGTTTTCAGGTCAAGATATGTCTTAGCCCTTAAGCAATTTTAGTTAAGATTCTTTTGACTACAATAGAAAGTAATTTTGGATTGGAAGAGGAAACTTTAGTTTAGAAAATGCCCCATCAGATTGGCACGAGGGCAAACCTGTGGTACACTTTTCACTGATGATTGATGTGGGAAGGTCCAGTTCATTGGGCTGTGCCACCCATGAACTGGTGGTTCTGGATGCTATAAGCAGGCTGAACAAGAAATGGGGAGCAAGCCAGTAAGCAGCACTCCCCCACGGCTTCTGCTTCAGTTCCTGCCTTGAATTCCTGCCCTGACTTTCTTCCATGATGGACCTGTGACCTGAGAATTGTATGCTAGAAACTTTCCTCCCCAAGTTGCTTTTGGTCATGGTGCTTTATTACAGCAATAGAAATCCTAACTAAGATGCCTAGTGATTTAAAAAACAATAATAATAGCTATTCAACATGACCCAAGCTCAAAAGGACAAAAACTCCATATTCTGTCTCATATGTGATCCTCACCTGTAACTTATGCATGTGGTACCTAAAGTTCTTTTGGTGTGGGAGAATTGTCTGTATTCTGTCAATCATGTTTTAAATAAACGC
>LOJH01006421.1:0-19490 GCA_001685095.1 Ellobius talpinus
GGAGCACTGGACTGAGCTCCCAAGGTCCATATGAGGAGCAGAAGGAGGGAGAATGTGGGCTAAAAAAGAAATGTTGATATAATCACCTAAGATTCTGTGGCCTCGCACAGTTCAGCACAGACTTTAAGCAAACCTAGTTCTCAGGATGATTGCAGTGTGTCTCAAAAGGGAAGATTGTTGCTTTGGCAAATCAAAGGTTTAGACAATCAAAGACAAGGGATTTTACTGGATTCTGTTTTTCCTGAAAACAGCATGAGAGGAGAGAAAGAAAGTCCCTTGATGAGAAGGGACAATGGGGAAGCCAGCCTGCTGCTTCTGCCTGGGAATTTGGTTTGGTTGCAGGCCTCGGGCCTCTACTTTCTCATCTAGAAAACAAAGGGTATTGGAGTGGGGCTGGGTGGTTTCTGAGGGTTCAGATATGGATGGATCAATCTCATAGAAAAAAATAAAAACAAATATTTGTGGGGTGCATTGCCCTCTCTTAGGATTGGAGGGGGTGAGTTTGAGGGTGTGTGAAAGGAGTAGGGGGGAGTGAGATGAGAGGAAGGAGTGGGAATTTGGATTGGTATTTTGTTAAAGTAATAATAAAAGAAAAAAACAAAAAAATATGAAAGCAAGATTTGTGAGTGATAAAAATGGTGAAGAGCATAGCAGAACGAAATGAAAATCCATCTTACTGAATTCAAAATACAACACAAAACTGTCAGAAACCAAGCTCTTTGGAAAGAGGAAAAGGAACTGTGTCCTTTGTCTCCAGATTTCCTCCACTGTAGTCTTGTTCTCTCTTGCTCAGCATCACCTTATTTTTTTTCTCTCTCTCCTTACTTTTTGTTTCCGGTAACCATGGTGATGCTTCCTCTCAGCAACCTTCTTTGCAGCTGCCCCTCTTGGTACACAGCAAATTTACTCCATTTTCTGGTACAGGGTTCTAACAATGCTTTACCAATTCATTCATTAACATTTTCTCCAGGATAATACATGTGGAGAATTATTCTACAGTTAAGCCCCCTACAGAGGCACTGTATAACAGGGATATTTAATTGTGAATTTCAGTTGCTAACATTGAAGGGGTGACTGATTATGCCAAACTGGTTGCCACCTCCCTTTGTATGGAATCAGAAAAAAATGACTGCACGTAAATATCACATGGCAAGCCCTGTAAGAGTAACATTGCCAAGTGGGTAATTATCATATTTTCAAAGCCATAAAATTTTCTGTAGGAAAATATATACCAATATATACATTTCTTTAATAGTGCTTTATTTTGGAACATGAATAAGCAATATGCAGTAGTTTTAAAATATTATTTTCATCTTCCCATGACAAAACCTAAAAGAATCCTTAATATCTCTCATATAGATAATAAAAATTCCCTTAAACAATCGTTTACTTATGCCCAGCTTGTGTAGCTTAACTTGCTTGTAATCCTATATGCCTGAAAGCCTAAACTCTTCTCTCTCTCTCTCTCTCTCTCTCTCTCTCNTGTGTGTAAAAAACACAAAGGAGACAAGATGATGACTTTCATAGGCTTATAGACTAGACTCCTGGGGACACACTTGGATGGAGGCAATTAAAATGCCTGTCAGGCATTTGGTACCAAAAGTCTCCGTGGCAAACTGCTAAATCCTGAGCCAGGGCACCATCCTATTGTCAGTGAATGATGGCGGAGCTGACTGTCTCGTCATCCTTCTCGAAAATTCCGAGCCTAGTGAGCTCTCTCTCCCTCTCCTATTTGCCTTATTTTCCTTTCCGCCACTGCGGGGACTTTTTTTAATTTGCAGCTTCCCTTTCCCCGGCACACACAGACACGAGCTGGTGGCTTTCAGACTGCGTCTGTCTGGAGCGAGAGGGAGTGTTCTTGGAGGAGGGTTCTGCAGCAGTTCCAAAGGACTCGCTTCAGGGGGACATTGCTGCATATGCACTGGTAATGCTTTAAGGCTTTTACGATCTATTTCACTTTATTTTTAATCCACTATGCAAAGGATCTGCTTTATGTGGTCTTGGATTACCGTGTTTTAAATCCATTATTGAGCTTAATATTGAAGTGCTACATTTGTTGTGGTACAGACTCCAAGTGGTAAATTTATTATCTGGATATGAGAGACGAATGGACTTATTGGTGAGTTCCGATTTCTAATATTTAGTTGACAAGCCTATATGTATATATGTGTTTTCTTTTGTTTTCTTTCTTCAGAATCTTCAGCTTGTCTCTAAGAGAGGAAGCACTGATTGGGAGTCACTCAATCAGAAAATTAAAAGGTACTGCATGTTTTATTTGGATGCTTAAATGAGGGGATATTGAGAAAGAACTGAAATGTTTTTATTTGGGTTTATCTTTATGGTTGGTCTTTTATCCCAGGGCCCATGCTGATCATTGTCTAAAAGATATAGAATTTCTTATACAGATTAATCCACCAACCAAGTCTATTTTGAATAGAAAGCATCTATAAAATATGCCTTTTGTCTTTGTTGCAAATTATTAAGAAATATCACCATGCCTAGCTCATTTGTAGCATCTGAATTTTATTATTGTGACAATTAACAAAATGTCTGAAATTCTGTAACACAAAAAATGTATTCTTTTGAATTTGAGAGAAATGTGTTAAAAATGATTTTAGCTGATGGTTTCCTGTGGATCCACTTTTTTTTTTAAGATTCTAAATAAGATGGTTCACTCTTTGTAGATGGGATGTGAGCACTGGAAACGAAAGCCCAGGGGTGACTCAGTGTTGTTAGGTTTTGTGAATAAAATATTGTAATTTCTTTACTAATGTTTTAGTATATAACAAGGGATATTATTAAAGTCAAAGACGGTCAATTCTTACCAGAATTTAGTATCATATGCTTTATTCAGAAATAATAGAATAAAAAGGAACCCTCTCTCGTGCTTTTCAGGCATTGAACCCATTGATCTGGTCCTTATGCCTTACATAAAAAATACTAATTTTTATATTTAGCATCAGAATGTATGTTGATTTGGAAGGGAAATTATGAATACTGTCCACTCTTTAATTTTTTTAGCATTATCTTTGAGGTTAGCATATGTTCTTGTCCAGAAATCCTATATAGTAGTCATTTGCCTTTTTAAAAAATGGAAGACATTTTCTGCCTTCCTGAGACGAGACTGATAACACCCCCAAACCTTCTCTTAGCATCTATGGCATTTCCCTTTATGACTCCCAATTTAAGATATTTCATACAGAATGTTTAGCTTTTGAAAAAATATAATTTACCAATGGTTGAGACAACCACCCTAAGAGTGAAATGTCACAACTGTATGTGTTCACCATGAATGCAAAGATTTGCAACAGCTGAGGGAGACTAGTGCATTGTCCTCGGTTACTTTTCTCTGCAATGTATAATCACAAGTGACTTGATTTATTCATTCCACAAGCACTGCTGAAGAGCCTGGCTTCTGTGGGCAGTCCCTGTGAAAGAGAGGGGAGAAGCAGATGACACTGTCCAAAGCATAGGCTGAGCCACAGAGGATTTTTGGACAAGAGAATGATTTTTTTAATAAATAAGTGTGTTCTCAAAAACGATGCTAAGTGATTTCAGATATTGCATTCATTCTAGTAGACTGGTCTTAAAAAATGGATGAAATGATTATGCAGTTTTTTGTCTCGGAAATCATTCAGTATGATCGCATAGGTAAGCCTGAAAGAAGACTCGTCATTCCCCCGGATGTTGAAAAACTCTAGAGATCATTCTTTTTTGAGATTTTACTTTGAGTAAATGAAAATATTTCATGTTTGGTGAAAATTATCTGTTATTTTTTATCTGACCAAATCCATGTAGAACACACACACACATCCCACGTGGTCTGATTCTTAGCTTTCCAATGGATCAGACACTTGTAGTTAAGCTTTGGGTTATCTGTGCTAGTTTAAGAAGGTAAACTTATCTTTATCCTATTCAATATAAAGTCTGCTATACACTATCAATGTGAACTGCTCCACTCCATTGCAGTTTGTCCAGGCTTTGAAAAAGTGGCACATGACCACCAAGAGGACCCTGTTGCCTCCTCTTCCAGGGCCATTTTGAAATCATCTAGTGGGGATAATGAGGCTCTGTAATAAGCAGCAGCTTGTTAAAATAGCTGTTACTGAGGTCTCAGTGCCGTGGTGACTAATCAATATTGTCTGCACAGTTCTTAACTTCTTTACTGAATTTTCTCCCAGTAATATTATTTTTAACACATAGTGACTGGACCACAACAGTTCCGTTAATATTTATTTAGTTAGTTACTTAATTTGTAAAGAATTTATTTCTCTTCTTGTTTTTTTTATGTGATGACACCTAAAGAATAGAAATTTGATATTTTTTGTGTTTAGTTACCTAGAGCTTGCGTGTCCTATTATTAATTATTACTGTTTGCAGTGCTGGTGTTTTAATGCGGAACCCCATAAGTTGTAGGCATTGGCTCTACCACTGAGTCACATCCCCAGTTCCTAGCCACTGATTATTAGATAAATTGCTTGAGAAGAAGAACAAAGCTATGTTTAAAACTCCTTAATGTTATGTGGGAATGATTTTTCTGGATTTCAGTTAAAGTGGAAAAATATTCAGTTTCATCAGAAAGATTAAAAAAAAAGACAAGCTGCAGCCTGGCTTTGCTACGGGCACCTCCCATACAGTACTCCCAGGATCCACTCTGCTAACTGCACTTCGGGTCGCCTGCCAAGCTTCTGCAGTAGCAGAGGGGCAGAGGACTCCATCGCTAGACGTCTCTACACAGACCATGCTAGAAATGATAATCTATGAGCAAGAGAACACTGAAGAGTAGATGATATAAGCAGGAATGGGGGCAGTTCTGTAATCTCAGCATTTCGTAGACTGAGGCAGGAGAATCACCAGTTCCAGGTCACTATATATTTAGACGCTGTCTTTAAAAGCAAAAACCAAAAAAAAAAAGTGCATAGGTTTTCATTCTATAGACATAAGTTGCTGTAAAGAAACTATTAAAGTCATAATAACTTTGGAGAATGCCATTTGTTATTGTCATTTGCTTTTGCTAATTAGAACGATGATTTGTTATTATTAACTACCTGCCTGGCATTATCCTGCTCTTAGCATGTGTTATCCCGTTTAACTCTGTAATTCTCAGAAGCAGGTACAGTCTCCATTTCACAGATGAGTGAACTGGGGCTCCAGCTGTGTAATCACCATGTCTGGCCCCAAACCCTCAGAGACACTCATAAATATTAAATTTTTCTAGTAGATTTTTTGTACATAGTTATTTCCTTAATATTATATTTATTTAGATAATACAAGGCTACAGTATGAGCAAAACAGTATACTTTGCAGGTTCTCATTTACATGTATTAGAAGTGTGTCTTCAAATAGTTACATCATTCAAATTCTTATATATCAAACATATATAATATTCATGTTTTCATACATCTTATATAATATATTTAATTTCATACAATTTCTTAGAAGGCTGTCAGATAAACTTATAGGTTTATAAATGAATTAACAATACATTTTCCTTGTCATTTTCATGGGGTTTTATAATTAGTTGTATAATCTGTGTGTTAAAATTAGTTAGCGAATTCAAGAGCAAAATACAACTCATAATCTTTTGTAAAGACTTTTAAAATTGAAATAATCACAAAAGGTTTGAGTGTCTGAAATAAATAAAGTGGAAATTTGTGTCATGAACATTTTGAAAAATATTCAAACTCAAAAAAAGTTACCCATAAAAATCACCAGGGAAATAAGAGATATACAGCGTGTATTGAGACCCTCTTTTTGTGAAAGAGTGGCTTCAATGGAATAGTTCCCGAGGTTAGCTGGTGCAGTAGAAGCAGGACAGAGCAGCAGAAAACATCTTTTCAGATGCTGCCATAGAGAAAAAAAAGGTCCAAAGGGCATTGATTGTACCATACCAGGCATATAATTTCCTCAGGTACTTCAGTGTATAAAATTTATGCACGAGACATTTGTGGTGAAATCCAGAGATGAACAGGAGTGGTCAAGGCGAATACTGCATAGGAGGAGCTTCAAGAAAAGCAAAGATTAACATCAGCAGTGAAGGAACTGGCCAAGCCTTGGGAGCACAGATGGATCGCATATGTCCTAGACCATAGATAGATCAAGGGGACTCTTAGAAATGAAGAGTGGACAAGTCCATGACTACTACAAGCCTACACCATATGAAATGACCATTACCCCCCTTTGAATAGCAAAATAAAATTGGCATTCAGTTGAAAAAGAAGTTTTTAAATAATACATTGAGTTTTTATTTTTTGCTTTGTATTTGTGTGGTTTTATTCTTATTCAATAGGAAGATATTTATAAACAGAAGATAACTATGGCCAAAGTTATTTTCAGATTATTTATCTTGCAGCTCTGTGTAAGACAGTTGAAGTAAGCATGTTGCATGAAGCATCATTTCAGACACTGTCATAGAGGAATGAAAGGTCAAAGAGCATCGGTTGTAGATATGGAATAGAGCGTGAAAGTGAAAGATGCCTCTGAGTCCCAAATTACATTCAGATGCAGCAACTGATTGACTGCTGGCCGAAATAAAGGGCAGAAGGATGATTCACAGGTAGCTTCAAAGTTTAAAATAGATTTAGAGAAGGTGTCTGAGAGCCACTTGCAGAAAGGAGTTATCTTTTTGTTGATCCTGGAATTATAGAAGACGCATAGCCAATTAGTACTGAGTGGAAGAGGGTGTGTTCAAAGATGGCAATATGGGTAGAGGGGCATGAGGGATGGACGGTACGTGATGTGGACATGTGAATGGACTGGGGAGGACACAGATATAAGATAGAGAAAGAACGGTCTGGAGGATGTGGGTGATGCTACCAAGAAAAAGGGTGAGAGCAGAACCGACGAGAAAATGTGTAACAGCATGCTCATTATAGACACGGAATAAGACAGGAATTGGGAACATAGAAGGAAGAATTAGAAGACCAAATAAATAAATAAATAACCAAGAGAAATATAGCAAATATGTTAGAAAGCAAAACTAATACTTGGATCCTTCATAAAATTAATGAATAAAATATTTCAATCAATATACATTTTATAAAACTCTGTAAGTCTACACATATAAGAAAAGAAATGGTGCTCATCCCTACTTTTACAATGTATCATAACATAGTAGCTAATATCTTATGAATATTTTGTCTTCTTTTTGTTCATTCTATTGCATTTAAATTTATAAAAATCAGGACCGGGGAATACATAATTGAATTTTGTCCTTTTCCCATTCATCATGATCACTTGCATAACTTCCTGACACACATTGATTAACTTTGTTTACCATGCTTTCCCCAGTTTGTCAGGGTCATCATAGAACTGCGGTGGAATCATTTGTTCCTCGCCCCTACAGCTCAGGTGATTCCAATGGATGTTACCAAAATCACAGTCTATATTGTTAAATCCTTGACTAGAGAAAATACGCTTGGTTCAAATGTAGCTCTGGTTTGCCCTGGAACACAGTATCTGAGACTCAGTTAATGCCATGTGCTAGCTTTGTGGCAGACATTTTCATTGTAACTCTGGTGTAGATCACGTAATTTATGAATGAAGGGATGGAGACCCTGATAGTTATACATACTTTAGTTTTGAATCTAAGCCAGGCTACAGACCAGTCAAATTACAGGACAGACACAAGATTTTATAAAGTAAATAATATGAAAATATGCTTAATACGCTAAGGATTCAGAGGAAAGCAAGATTCAATCAGAGGAAGGCAAGGAAGCAATGATGGAACTCAGTGGGCTTTTGGTACATATGAAACCTCAAGAATAGGATTAAGCAGACAGAAAAGGGTGGTTGCATATATAAGCAGAAAAAGAGTACATCTATTGAACAAGGTCCTAATGAAATGGAGAGAATGACTAGAGACATGAATTTGGAACTGGGTAGTAAGATTCTACAGACTAGAGCAAAAGGAAACAAAAGTGGGGAGTTCTTGTGGTACAGAAATGATGTCTAGACTTTTTTATAACCTGGAGACATATTCACCCACTCAGCCAATGAATACTTTTTGCAGTCTAGACTCCATGTTCTTTCCCTGGCCTTATGGCAATTTTTTCCTAAAGGAGGAAATAACCTGTGGGTTAACAAGTAAAAGTCATACGCTGTTGCCATGACCACTGCACAGAGAATAAGTCCGAAGCGCGACAGAGAAGATGCTAGGAGATTTACCTCTGCAACCTTAAAGCAGAGGTGAAGGGAAGGGACCCTGATGAAATTCAGAATCTGAGTGCTAAGGCCAGAAGGGGTTCTGAGGTTCTGTATTTGGACAAACACTTTCATTAGTGAGAGGTTAGAAGGCAAATGACGCCCAAAATATAAATGGTTAGAACCACTGTTAAGAGCAAATCCAGTGTGAGCCCTTGTTTTTGTGCATCAAGCTTCTCTAAGGTAAGGGAGAATTGCCTCTTTTTACTCCTGAGATTTTGTCATTACAGCCAGTTATTTTGCGAATGATCCATTAAACCAGCCATAATGAGCCGTTGGCATTTCATTCTTTCAGCCCATGGTCTCTGCTTATTACAACATAATGAATTCTTGTGGCTCAAGTTAGGGAATGTGAATCTAATAACACTGGGCAAGCTTCTGAGCTGCAGTTCTCTGTTCCTGCATCCTAATTTATTTGGACTCTCTTCTGCCTAGAGCAGAGGTTCTCAGCCTGTGGGTCTTGACCCCACTGGAAAGGGGTGTCAAACGACCCTTTCACAGGGGTCTCATATCATATATCCTGCATATCAGATATTTACATTATAATTTGTAACATCAAAATTAGGGTTATATAGTAGCAATGAAATAATTTCATGATTTGGGGTCACCTCAATATGAGGAACTGTATTAGAGGGTCACAGCATTAAAAAGGTAGAGAATCACTGGTCTATAGGGTCAGGCCAGTATCTACTTAGCCCTTGCCATATTTCCTCCTCTTTATGCAAAACTCCCAGTCCCTGCATCATATCTTAATGTGACCTTTGGGTGAATCATCTAGGGCTGCATCTAACTGTTGAGATTAGTCTCTGGTTTAAGGGACGATCCTCTGACTCACACTCAGACGGTTTCTCCCTGGTGGACCATTTTGTTGGTTGAACTGTATCCCTTTGAAGAGTTCGTCAGATTGTTACAGGGAGAAGCGTGTGTAAACAGCTGAGTGTCTTGAGTGGCTAAGTATCCGTAGGAAACCTAGGCACATGGGGCTGGAGAGATGGCTCAGTAGCTAGAGGCACCAGTGCTCTTGGAGATGCCCCACTTCTGCCCCAGCAGCCACATGGCAACTCACAATCGATCACCTGTTAATGCAGTTCCAGGTGAAGGTCCCCTCCTCTGGCCACTCTGGGCTCCTGTACACACAATGCATAAAAATGTATGTGGGCAAAATACATACAACTACATAACTTTTTAAAGAAATCTTGGGACGTTGTCAGGGGGAATATTGGCTTCTCATCGCCATTGCTGGGTTATAACTGAGATTTCCCTTTTAGTATCAGAAATCAGGAAAACTGACTTTTCTGAATCCTTTCAAACCATGTATGAGAACTTTAAGATATCTAGAAAAAATGAGCCATCAGATAAATAAGGCCTACTTCCCTATAAAGGAAGAATAGCTTAAGTGTGTGTTTAACATCAGTGGTACTGTTTATTAGCATTTAACATTTTTTTTCTACAGAACAAATTTTATTGGTAAGCATGCCATGTCAAGGCCTCTAGACTAGCATGCCACATCAAGGCCTCTAGACCAGCATGCCACGTCAAGGTCTCTAGACCAGCATGCCACGTCAAGGTCTCTAGACCAGCATGCCACGTCAAGGTCTCTACACTAGCGTTCCATGTCAAGGTCTCTGGACTAGCATGCCATGTCAAGGCCTCTAGACCAGCATGCTGTGTCAAGGTCTCTAGACCAAGCACTTTCATTTTGCAATTTAGTAAATGCCTAAGTAGCATAGTAGGAACAAACAATACCCTAGAAACTTGAATTTAAAATTTTTCAGTGAAGTATCAAGTTCAATTGACATGAAAAGAAGTGAACATATTGATCACATTTTTCCAAGAGTGTTTAGGAAAGATCCTTGAAAAATGCAGTCTCAGGCACCTCTGTACTTTTTCTGTCTACACAAGATACACCAAGGGGAAGCAAAGGGAATGAGAAGAGTGATGTGTGTGTGTGTGTTCATTTGCCTTTCTATTTAGACAGTATAATTGAGCTGAAATTGGAATGTTTTCAGAATCTGAATGCCACGACTTTGTCATTTTGGCATTCCTTCTCAGTTCCTTCAACAGCTGAATGGTTGAGCGTTTCAGAGTGTCAGGGTATCTCCTCTGGTCTATCCCTTCCTTCCTCCCCCATGCCTCCGTCTTTAACACACATACAGATGCTTACGTGTGTATACGTACAGGTCTCTCTCCTCTCCCTTCATTCTTCTTTTCCTCACAAAGAAATATGAATCGATTGTCTTTTTCCATAGATTCTGTTTAAGTCTGATTCACATGGTTTGAATTAACCTTTCTTAAAATTCCCTCCCAGTGTTAATGACTCTGGATTAAGGAGCCAGATGTACATTCATTGATCTCCGTCTGGCATTGATTAAAACCAAGCTAGTCCATTTAACACCTCATAACCAAAATATAGTTTTTACAATATTTAAGAGTTGAAGAAATGATGGTTCTTTTTGGAAAAATATTGCTCTATATCTAAGATAAACAATAGCTATATTCATTCCAGTTTTTGTCAGTTTTAAAAATTTCTTGCTAGTGGTAGGCATTTGTGACTCAATAGAAGGAAGAAGATGCGACATGTAGACATTAATGGTTCTTCCCACACTGCCTAAGTGCTTTGGGTTGGCATAAATTTTAGTGTACTTAGAGGTGAATTTGAGATAAAAACCTAAGCAAGCTGCCTAGATTCAAATTGTGGCTGCAGAAATTCAAATAATTGACAAGATTATATTGGTGGTACTTCAGAAATATGGGAAGTAACAATCAAAAATGGGGAAGAGAGACATTCAGGAAGAACTTATGAGTTCATGAAAGTTATAAGAGTCAGCTCAGAATATTGTACTTTTCATTTCCAGGACAGTGGATAGCCCGAGAGATAAGAGAGAACCAGGAAATGTAACACCAGGGTCAGTGAATACAGTGCATACATGTTTCCCATCTTGCTTCCTACGCTGTGTACATGAAACATCAGCTTATATATTTGGATTTCAAGGGGAAAAAAAGAAAGATAGAAATAACCTAAGAACCAAACTTGGGTCCTCTAGAAGAGCAGCAGGGGCTTTTAACCATTGAGCTATCTATCTTTTCAGTTACTGGTTTGGTTTGTAACAACTATTAAAAGAAAAGGGAATGAAACCATAAATAACTGGGCACAAAACACTGGAATAAGTTTAGCCATCTTGGCCCTCTAGTGTTTTGACTTGCTGTTGTTGCAAGGGGCTGGTACACTTTATTTAGTTCGTAACCTGTAATAAGCATAGTTTCCATTCCTTTCACTCAGAATACCTCTCGTTCCTCTTCCATAATAAGAGACCCTCTCTTTTGTGGTTTTCTATTATATATGGTCATTCAAAATAGGAGTCCCAGTCTTCTTGGAAAGTATGTGTATTAGTGATATGACTAATTTCTGGCAAGTAAATTATAAACTGAAGTTAGCTGTGTAATTCACACCAGGTACTTATAAAAGACAGAGTATGGCATCCATTATTCTTCTGTCCTTTCTGCTAGTAGAAACACAAGACTTAGTCGCTGGAGCTTCAACAGCCAATCTCAATTAGAGATAATCTTGTAAACAAATTTTGAGTTTTCCAATTACTTACAGCCAATCTTTTCTTATTTATTTAATAACCTTTTAACCTTCTTATTTCTTTCAAAGACTGTCAGGCATTATTGTTGCTTATCTAATCACTTTCGTATTCAGATTACTTATTAGCTGGACATCATAAGCATTTGCTCAATATCCTACCTTTTGCAAGGCAGATGCAAGAGACTCTTATGTACTGGGCCTGACAGACTGTATCAAGAGACAACATTTTAAAACAAAATGCACCAAACCACACGAAAATTAAGTCTGATTTCTAAACTATACAAATCCAAACACTTACAATGTCCTATCACTTCTACCTCTCAAGCACAGTTCAAATCGCCTGCTTCTCTCTCCCTACAAGGATGGTGACGGTTCAGACTTCCATCATGTTTCATCCCAGACCTGACATTTCCTGTCGCTCTTCCCCAGTACAAACCACTATCTGCGTAGTAGATGAACCAATCTTTTCAGAACAGTCTAATCTTTGACATTTTTAGGCTGTAAGCCTTTTTCTATTCCCTCAACCAAATCACATTCACCCTAAGGCCCCGAGTCTGTACACTGCTGCAGGTCATCTGTGATCAGCCTCTGCCAGAAGACAGGTCCATCTTATGTTGGTGACGCTGGAGCTGATGCGCATTTCTTTCCTTTTCGTCCTGTGTTCTTTCTGTATCCTTTCGTCACCTCCCCTACTCCAAACTTTCTCCTCTTCACTTACCTCAAACCGTGCTCACTGGCCAGATCTCAAGAGTTTCTGTCTGAGCCTTTTGACATCTTCTGGTCTAAATTATGTTGGCACCTTGGGGAAGTCTCACAATTGAACCTGTGTTCCATTATCAGATTAACACATGTCTTCTCCATGAGAATGGGTTCTCCATGGTGGTTAATCATACTCCTGTTTTGATCCCTAATACTCCCATAGGGACCTGTGCAGAGCGGGTGCTCAGAAAACACTGCTGAGGTACAAGACTTACTAACTGACCCAGTGTCTTTTTTCTTCAAAGGCACCTTTAACATCTCAACCAAAATTCTACTTCTCAAAACCCCAGCTACCCTTCATTCTATCAGAGCCATGCATGTGTTCTTATCTTCTAATTGGACACTTTTTCTTGTGCTCTTCTGAGAGACTTTAGTTTCATGTTGACAGTATCCTAAATCACCATTAGGGACACATTCTAAAGAGTGCAAAATCTTAGAAATGAATTTTGTTGTAATAACTACATATATTGAGAAAGTTGCTCAGTGGATCACATTCATCTTGCCAGAAAAGGTATCTTTGGAATTTATGGCTGGTAAACTACACTTTTTCATAAGTATACCAGGCCTTAAACAAACTTTAATAAATGAAGTACCCTTGGGTTCAGATCCAGAGTCGCCCTGTTATCCTCTGGGAAATGCTGGGACCTTTTCAAGCCTCCACTGTGTAACACAGGAATAATGTTGTCAGCCAGATTAAAACATTGAAAGAGTGCACAAAGATAATAAACACATTAGTAATGATTATTGTGTTCCGAGTTTATATCTTGCATCCTCTCCTTAGCATAAAAGGCAGATGCATAGTTTATTTTATTCTTATTATTTTTTGTTGTTATTATCTATGCTGTTTGTAAGCTGAATGATGAAGTTTCAAAGCTTCACTGAACACAGGTAAGATTTGCGGCAGGAGCTTTGAAGCCCCGAGCACTTTACTAGTTGCTCTCTACTTTTCTGCCCACTCCACCTCTCGATTACAAAATAAAACTGACAGGTGGAAAGCCACAAGAGGAAAGATGGGGTTACATATCATCCAAGGTCAGCAAAAAGGCCTGAAAATTACATGCATGCTAAATTACACCACCTGAGGCCATCTGAGTGTCAGGAGGGAGTCTGAAAAGGGTGTTAAGAGTTCAGCTGTCCCCGTGAGGCTTATCTGCAGTAGAGATTCTGCTGAGCCTTCTCTGGCTCTTTCAGCCTGCAGATGACCAGCTGCTCTCAATCCTCCCAGCTGGCTTAACAGGATCTGTCTTCCCAAGAGTCTGTCTCCAGTGGTCATCTCCTAGAACACATTCCAGGTAGCTTTCCCTTCTGACTAGTGTCAGTCATTCCCAGTACCCCGCCTTAGCAATGGCCTCCAAGGAAGGTAAATGACCAACGGTGTCTTTTCCTGACCTTTGTCTCTAAAAAGTGGCAGAGTTCCTTGAGAGGCCAGGACACCTCAGAAGAGCATAGAGGTGGCGGCCAGGACTCTGTGAGTAACCGTAGATGCCGCAGTCAGACTTCCTCACTAAGATTCCTTCCAACAGTTTCAGTATTAATGTCATCATCGGAATCAGACTTCTGCTTATGTAGCTGTGTGTGTGCTGCTTAAGGGTGCCTTTCCTTCACATGTGCAGATTCTTACTTGGTGTTTGGTATATATGTGTGCATTAAATAACATATATGTCTATCAATCACATGCACATATATACATGTATATGCAAATGTATAGCTAAGTATGACTTTTTGAGAAGGCAATAGCTAAGCTTGGTTTAGAATTATTGTGTCAATAACAGTTGTATGCTATTAGTTGAATTATTCTGTAGAGTCATATTTCTTCCAAGTACACTTCAATAATAGTTACCTTATAGATTCATGGAAAATAAATGCATAAGAATGTCATCAGACCCTTAAACATAAGAAATAAATGTGGCAAATATCCTAATTTTTATTTTCAAAAAAACTAGCTATAGTTATAGGTAGCCAACTAGTTTCCCAATTGCTCTCTTTTTATCATAAAAATACAGGGGTTTACCTCTGAATATTCTCATAGAGTATTTTATTGTTTTCTACTTTTACAAGAAAAATTTTTCCAATCACATTTCATATTGTGAGCCTATGACTTATGTATCTAGGGAGAAATGCTGTTTCTTTTTTTTTTAGTAGTTAAGATATGACCTCTGTGCTGTGGGACAATAGCCTTGTACCCTGTAAAGATTGGTTACTTGTATTTTAATAAAACACTGATTGGCCAGTAGCTAGGCAGGAAATATAGGTGGGGCAACAAAAACAGGAGAATTCTGGGAAGAGGAAAGGGTCAGTCTGCAGATGTCACCAAGCCACATGGTACCAAGCCACATGGCTAACGCAGACAAGAATTATGGGCTAATTTAAMATGTAAGAATTAGTTAATAAGAAAGCCTGAGCTACTAGGCCAACCAGTTTATAATTACAAAAAAAATTAATTACATTTAACATATAAAGAACTGCTTTTAAAAAATAATTACATATTGTTTATAATGAAAACTTGTTTGACCGAAGCATAATATATACTCTAGTAAGCTGTGCCCCTAGGGGCTTTTGTGACCTTAATACTTTCCCCTTGTGCCTGTAGTGATGTGGGCATGTGCTAATGAAATGACAATTGATTTATTTTGAGTTCTGTGGGTAATGACTTAAATCAACTATAGATTAGTTTGGAGCAAGGAAAATCACTCAACTGGCAGTGTAGTTTTCTCTGTTGTGTTAAGACATGCAATAAAATTATTCAGCATCTTCATCATATCCTTTCAAGGAGTACCACTTATATTTTAAAAAATTCTAATTTCAAAATGTATCTAAAAATGCATTAAATTCTGAAACAGTCTCCCTAACTGACATTTTCAGAAATGGAGTTGTTTGTGTGTGAACTCTTCTCAGCATTATGAATTGTTTTAATAAATCTCTTTCACACACAGATTTTGTGTTTGAAAAACACAAACGATACCTAGTTCAAACTTGCCTCTTAAAAGACCCCAGGATTTCCTTAGTGAAATCTAACTATGGCAAAATTAAACTGACTTTCAGTACAGTTTGCATACATGTGAAGTGCACCTGCTGGATCATACTGTTACTTCAATGAAATGCATTCCTAGCCTGCTCTGCTCTCTACAAAGAGGTGCTAGACTTTTAGCTGACTCTTGGAGACAGAGGTCTCTGGAAGTCCTGGAGAGGAGTCTAATGACTTGTAGGCAGCTGCCAAAGGCTCATCAAATACTACTTGATATGAAGTCAATTGCAGTAAAAAAAAAAACTATGACCTGTAAATATCAAAGATATGAGACCTTCCAAACAAAGAATCTCGGAATCTCGCTATGCACAGCCCATCTTTCAGGAGACTCCAACACACCCACATGGAGAAAATAATAAGTGATTAAGTAAGATAGACTGTCCAACAGACCTCGAACCAGGTCTTGGTTTATTGAAAACAAAAGCATATTGTAGATGCTATAATAAGTAGATGTCAGTATTATTCTTTTCTGAATAAAGAATAAACTCGTGTTTGCCAACAGTGTCTAAGAACCATTGCCAAACAGAGCATCCTTACATACAGTGTACCTCCATATAGTCACCAAGTCATCTGATGTTGATAAAGGAACTTACCACAAAGAATCAGTAGAATGTACATGCTCATAGAATGGTGATCTCTTCATCTTTTTATGGAGGGAGGGGAAGCAAGTACCAGTTAAACAGAAATCAGCATCTTCAAAGTTTACCACGGGCTTAAGGCAACTCTTTCCTTTTCTTTAGTTTTTTATGTTTCACCTGCAAGTGTATATGTGCACTATCTGTGTGCCTGCTACCTGTGGAGGTCAGAGGAGGGCATCAGCTCCCCTTCAACTGGCATTAGAATAGTCATGAGCTGCCATGTGGATGCTGAGAATTAAACCCAGATTCTCTACAAGAGCAACAAATAATCTAAACCATTGAGCCATTTCTCCAGCCCCACAAAGCAACTAACAGGAGTTTCTTCCAATCTCTAATCTCCACATAAAACCTCATTTCATACCTGTATCTTCTTTTCTTAACCATTTGACAAAGTAAATTGCTTTGGATATGCTTGACAGTCTCCATGTTTGCATATGGCATAATCATAGTCTTAAAACCTTCTCAGTGCTTTATGAAAATGTGCAACTGTCCATAGCAGTCTCAGAGTTCATCTGAGATCTAAGGGCCATATATGTAAGCAAAGAGAAAGAGATTAGGAAAAGGTCACATAATGTCAAGATGAAGGCACAGTGTCATACTCTGGATGGAAAGAGAATTATGTGGTTTTGGTGAGAGACCCGGATGTCAAGTACAGCCCAGCTGGTCCGTATTTTCCTGATAAGTGGAGTGCAGGTTGAGGAAATAGACAAGAGACAGAAGATAGAGTTGAGAGGCTTCCAGTGAATTCAAAAAGCCGAGTTTATTACTCACAGTCCTTCTATGCCCCAATCAAAAGGGGAGGGCACAAGACTCCCATGATACAAAGAATAAACAAACATAATTACCTCCTTACATCTCAAAACACCCAGTAACCTCGCCCTAAGTCAAACATCCTGTTGTCTGACTTTGAGGGGCAAAGCATCCAGTAGGCACACCTTTGGTCAAACATTCTGTTGTCCATCCTTGAGGAGCAAGAATAGGTTTGAACTCTCTGACCTCTAGTTAAGATGGAATGGATACAAAACTATGGGCCTCCGCATCCTGATAAATCCCTGTTAAACAAGGGTTCTGGGTTGTGGAACTGTAGGTCTTGTGGTTTCCTGAGTGTTTTGTTTTGTCTCCTTTGGTACCTTTAATAGCAAGCAGCTAGAGTAGCACTGAGTATGCCCAGCTGGAAGGAGAGGTATCAACGAGAGAACTATAGATCACAGGAAGGATCAAAAGAGGAAGAAACATTTGCACTTTTAGAACTCATACTCGAAATGATGAGATGACTCATCATGTAAAGATGATTGTTGCCAATACTGACTGTCTGATTTTAAGCCCCAGGACCAGAATCACAGAAGAATAGATTGACTCCCATGGGTTGTTTTTTGACCTCCACATGGATGTGATGACATGTTTCACATCCCCAACACGTCCCCAAGTGTTGTTCCAAGAAGAGATTACAGTATTCACACATTCTGTGCCAAGTACCCTTGAAACAAAAATACTGTATAAATCCTCATCTTAATCTGCACTAATCCAGCTAAGCTGATTTAGTAGTTTGGCTCCTGAGTTAACTAATGAGAATGTTATAGGGGTTCAGTGAACTGTGTATACAATCATGAATTGCAGGAAAATTTGTTTCTTGTCTTCAGAATACCATTGGCATCTATTCTGGTGATCCATTGTTATCTGATATGAATTCCAGCAGATAGGACACAATAATAACTCAAAGGAGAGAGATCCTTTTGCCTGTGATGATCTCGCATCATTATGGAAGGTATAGAGAATTTCATTAGCTTCAGTAAAGTAACCTACCATGGTTGTCTGTCTGGTGGAGAGTCATTAGAACATACACAGGCAGGACTAACCATATGCACATGCCTCTTGTATGTGGAGAAAATACTGTGAGGTTCTTTTATTACTTAAGCTAAAATAACAAATAATTATCTCGCTATAAAAGAAAATGCTGATAATTATAGTTTGCCAGGCATGTTGTAGAAATAGACAGGAAAGACAAAGTACTCTTGTTGGCAAACCCCAGAACAGAATGCGTCTGCAGACTGGAATCAACTCCCATGGCTAATGGCCTTTCCATACAAATGCTACAAATTCCAGGAGATGTTGAAAACACTTGGTGGCTACAATGTAATCAGGGAGGAAGATTGTTAAACCTAGTTGAGAAATTCCCACTGTATTTAGTTTGTGCAGCAATTATATAACTGTAGAAGGGGAAGAAAGAGGGAGAGAGAAAACAGGAGAGAAATAATGAAAGAAAGAAGTTTAAGTTAAAACTGTAGTCTTGTCACTGTGAATGCAAATATTAAGAAAATTAGCAACTATCCTTTTCATTGTGGACACATGGAATAAGTAGAAAGAGTTGTACAAATTCCTTCCATTGTTTGGTGACATCATTTTGAATGTAAAAATAATAATAATGGCATTTCATGGTTGAGATCATGTCAATGAGTCATTTGAGTTTGCATCTGTGAACGTCCTTTCCTTAGTGGAGCTGAGTAACTGCATAATTAAATTGTTGTTTAAAGCAATAATAACAGTAAAATGTCAAATGCTAACCCAAGTGTCATATGGTAAAGATCTGTTATTAGTATTTTAAGGATCCTCCGCAATAAATTGATAGCATGTGTGATATGAAACTTATCATTTGATGATGCCTTCCTACTAATCTTTAGGAGTATTTATCTAATTTAAATATATTTTAAGGTGTTATATTTTAATGAGAAGTATGGCATCTACCAGTTTATAAAAGAATATAAGCACAAAGTTTGTCCACTCATCAATGCATCTTCATTGCTCAACATAAGTACAGTCAAAAGTATAGTCCTATGTAAATGATGTTCTACTTTCAACTATGTTGGGGAACTATATAATCATTTATCATTTAAAACATTTTCAACAGTTTTAATGTTCTGAATATCTAATTTTTTCTTACTGTGCCTTGAGATATATAATTAAACACAAAGAGAACTAACTATTCCATTGAGTGCAGACCAAGGTGATTAAAGAGATAATTTTGAAAAACCTGTTCCATTGGGAACAATGAAACTTATAAATCTAGCACTTGGGAAGAGAGGATGTGTTTGAGTCAAACCTAGGCTACATCATGAATTTGTGAATTCAAGGTCAGCCTAAGATGTATAGTGAGACCATGTCTTTAAAAATTTCAAGGGTTAGAGATATATCTCCCTGGTAAAGTGTGCTTGCCTAGCATGCACAAGGCCCTGGTCTTGATTTCTTTCAAAACACACACACACACACACACACACACACACAC
>LOJH01006421.1:19746-32480 GCA_001685095.1 Ellobius talpinus
AATGTTTCTAGATCCTAACCTTTCTGGAGCTCGCTTATCTCTGATTCTCCCGTCTCAACAGACCACATGAGAAGCTGACTGCTTAAAACTATGAATTTGTATTTCTAGCTACCATCATCTCATTCCTTTTCTTATGCACCCTCGTCTAGCATATGTGGCTCCAATTTCCACCAGCCAAACTCTCTCTCTTCTTAGCACTTCAGTATATGTTTCTTTCTTCCAATTGTGTTAGTCCTATCTCCAGCTCTCTAACAAATCCCTAAGACACAGAACTTTTTAAAAAGGAGGTGTATTTGGGCTTACAGTATGAGACGTTTCTGTCCATGCCAGTTGTCTCAGTTTGTGTGAACCTGTGCTGAGGTACAATATGTCAGTATCATGGAGTAAGGCTGTCCAGGACCCAAGGTCTAAGGAGCATCACAAAGGCATTTCTGCAATGTCATGCATTTCTTTTACTAGACTCCCCCTCATGAAGGTTTCTCCACCTCTGGGAGGAGCACAGACTGGTCATCGCCAGTCTCACAGCATTATCCTGGGGGTGGTAGCTAAAACTGAAGCCATATCTACACTCTACTAGTTGCTTAAAATATTGTCATGAGGGTTCATCCTTTTAATCTTTTTTTTTCATAAAGGCATATTCATCCAACACTATTAGGAACTTCATTATATTCTCCATTTCCTCCTTCCACACACTTCTCCTCTTCCCAAATAGCTAATTCTTCAACCTTGTCCCAAGTATTTAAGGCTGCTAAATGACATAAGGCCAAGGTGCAATCATTAAATTCAAACTGTCTTTGCAAATCAGTATATTGATCTTCACCTAGCAGCTAATCTTTGGAAATATTAATGTCTCTAGCCTTATTTCATTGTTATGTGGCCCTAGCTTCCTCTGCCTACCATGTTCACCATTGTTACATAGGACTGGCTTCCAGTATTGCTCTAGCCAAATCTTTCCAGTTTGGAGGATAATTCTTTCTGAGTTGCCCATGAATTTAACATCTGCTTCACAAGGGGTGAATGCATACCATATGAAATGATCACTTCCTTAAATTTCCTCAAAGCTAATACTTCAATAGCATTCTACTTAATTTCTGCTTACCCTCAGGGAGTGCCTATTGTCTGGTGGTCATTCTCGTATTTTTAATCTTCGTAAAACTAGCATGGCTAGCCATTATTCTTAATCTGTCTTCGCCACAAAGTTTCATTCCTAATTCTATGACCCATTGAGGCCTGAGAAAATAGTGAAGCATCAAACATCTTATACAAAGATTAATTACCAAGCATGTGTATTAGAGAAGATTAGTGACCACTTGTTTTCCCCTAAAATCACTTGTTGATTAAAGTCTATGGTGAATTTATTCTTCTTGTCCCACATATATTTGACGTTGTCATCCATTTCACTTCAGAATTAGTCTTTGAAGATTTCTCTACCTCACTCTCCTCATTTATACTATTTTCCTTCTTCTCTTCCCCATTTTCTTCTTTTATACTGCTCATGTCCTCTTCTCCAAATTGCACACAGTTTTATAAAGCTTACTTAAATACTGTACTCTCTGTAATAATTTATGTTGAGCATAATCTGTCCTTTGATCCATCTAAATGCTGAACTGTGTTTTTTATGGACGCTCAGCCTGTGCTTTGCGTTATAGTTAGTTGCCATTCCAAACATGATTATATAAGTTTCTTGGAAACAGGGATGCTATTGTAGCATTGGTAGCAGCATCTAACTGTACAGGGTATTATTCAGTATTTGATACATGATAACCAATGAAGAAATTATAAATGAGTATTCTGAATCTTGTTTCATTATAAGAAACAAGATTTTTTTCCATTGCTCAGGCTTTTATGTCTTTTAAATAGCTTAAATGTCCAAAAGTAAATAATTATCTATTCAATTAAGTTTAGAGTTGGATGCCAAGAGCATGAATTAATACTGTCCATTGAAATGTTGTTTTGTTCTTTAGAAGCAACTATTAAAAAATATTTAATTTTTTATTTCATGGGGTTTTTTTGCTATTGGCATTTTACCTGAAGGTATGTTGGTGTACCACAAGAATATAGTGCCCATGGAGCCAGAAAAGGGCATCATATCCCCTAGAACAGAAGTCACACATGGTTGTAAACTGCCATGTGGGTGCTGGGAATTAGGTCAGGGTCCTTTGGAAGAAGTGACAGTACTCAGTAGTGCTTTCTAACCCCAACTGCTTTGAAATTTAATTCATTATGAAAACTCATTTCTTTTAATTATGCAGTCCATCGGCTTCTCACTATATCAATGGTTATACATCAATCTTCCCTGTCTAATTTTTCAAACATTTTCATGAGCCCCCAGAGAAAATCATATCTACCAACAGCCACTCAATTTCTGCTGTGTCGCTGTCTGAGAAAATGCCCAAAGGACTGTCTCAATAGATTGTTTTCCTTTTTCAGATACTTTACCAAACAAATGTTCAATGCTTTCTGGGTTCATCCATGTCATGACTAGTAGTACTTTGCTTATTCTTTTATAAAGACTAAATAATTGTTCATTGAATGGACATAGCACATCCTGTTAATTCATTCATTAGTTGGATATTTGTGTTAGTGAGTCATTTATTAATTTTTATTTTAAATTTAAAAAATTAAACCTTTTATATTTAAATTTTTTGAACTGCTAAAACTCCCCGTGATTACTTGGTCTAGCAAACTTGATTTTGTGCTCGCGAAATTAAGGCTCAGAGTTGTGTTTAATTTAAGCTTTCACTTATTCAGTTGCAAGGATTTTATTTTAAATGTTAGGCTGTTGCCATGTGATGCATTCATCCATGAATTCTACTCATCCTTCTGTAAGTTCATAAATACCAAATGGAAAACCAAGTCCTATTGATCTAGTTAAGCAGGGATGGTTATGGTCACTGTCTTCGTCGAACAATCAAACAAATAGCTACAAATTTAGACACATGACAAGTGGGATAAAAGGGAGATTCAGAAAAAAAACCTTGTTGGCATAGACAGATGACAAATAAGTAATAACTAAGTAGGCAGAGAGAGTAGAAAAGAATATACCACACCAAGAAGAGTGGCATTCAAAAACCCTTTGGCTATAGGAGCAGAGCCCATCAGGACGAATGGCAGGAGGCTAAAGGGAAAGCAGGGGTCTGAGGGACATAGTGTAGGATGAGGTCAGATACCTAACAAAGCTAGATGACACAGTCTACAGGGAGAAAGAGTTTTCGTTTTTTTCCTAAGAACGTTGGACACTAAAAGCGAAATGATAATGTGTATCCCCTTACACATTTCTACGAGTGCTTAGATGAATTAATTATGAAAGGTAGGACTTGCCAGATAGTTCATAGCTGCTAAATTCAACCTTGTAGTGGAATCTGCACTATCTAAAGTTCTTATTTTGGGGAATGTAGAGAAGGCCTAGCATAGCAAGGTACTTGCTATCAATTTTGACAACCTGAATTTGATTCCTAGGACAAACATGGTGAAAGGTGAGAACTCAGTTCTCAGAAATCATCCTCTGATCTCCACACACATACTGTGGCATGCACACTCTAACACACACATATGCACACACACACATAAATAAAATAAAGTTTTGTTTTATGTGTTTTCTAGAGTCCTTGTTATCCAAAGTAGAACCTTTTCTTATTTTGACACAATAAAAACCCTGCTTATTATAATTTTCCAACTCAATTTTGAAAAGAACTTCTCTCTCCAGCCCTCCTACAGAATAAGCAATCAAAGCTGCTTGAAAGCTCATAAATAGATCTATAAAGGTCAAATTTCCATTGTACAGTGGCCGTGTTTTAGACCTGTGAACCTAAAGAGTACAGGCACATTTTTTATTGCAAATGGTTTATAATTAATTCTTTAGCCCAAGTGCTTTTAAATAGAGGTGCATTGTTTCTAGGTAATGTATGATGGGACCCAGGAAACTTATACAAATTAATGCCATGTGAGGTGGACATGAATTCAAAATTTTCATTAAATTATGCCAAAAAACAATCACAACATAAAAATTAAAAACAGCAAATTTGGAGAAGAAAAAATTCATAAATTACTAGGAAGAAAAAGTATTTGGACTTTGAAAACATATATTGAATTTTAGACATAGAAATAAAGGAAGTAAACTTTTAAACTAACAACTATCACTTCACTATCATCTTGAAGGCAATGTCTTGTTTTGTAAACAGATATAGTGACAAACAAAATGATCAAGATTTTAACAATAGAGTTAATCAAATGCTATAGAGCAGTTATTTTTCGAAGTGTGTTCCATGGATCATATGTTTATTGTCATGCTGATACTTACGAAAACTGTAGATTCGTGAAATCATTCAAATGTCTACAATTGTTCTCTTGACTAGAACTCAAAATTCTGAATTTTTAAACCATAATTCTAATTGCTTATGGTGCCTACCCACGTTTGAAAAGTGTTATGCAACAATTGTAAGTGCAGAACTCTTTGTTCAATATTTGAATATACCAACTTCACACAATTCATTAGGTGGTGTAATAGTGCTCATTCCTTGTGAAAATCACTGAATGTATGAATAGGTAGATGATAGGGAACTGATACATAGAAAGGCAATCAAACCTTGTGCAAAACAGTTTACCTAATCTCTCTTTGGCCTTTTAAGTCACTTTACAAGAAGTAGTTATTATTATCCACTGTTTATTGTGCGGAAATAATGAATCAATGAAATGATGTAGCTTGCTATATAGGGGTCTAGGTGGAGGCAAAGATTTGTCTACACTCTGCCATACAACGTCTTGCATTTGCTATGCTGGTTCCCCACTCCATGGAGTATTCATAAAGGTGATGGAATTTTATTGGAGCCTGTAACTGCTACATTCAGCACCACTGAAACCTCATGGTCACCAGAAAAGTTATAGTCCTAAGATTAACAAAGTATAATGTTAGTGTCTTGTGAGGCATAACTGTCTGACACTTCTAAAAGAAGCTTCCAGAGGTAACACATCATTGGCAAGAATGGTGAGAATGTGAGAAAATTAATTTAAGATGCTACACTTTAAGAAGGAGAAAATATGAAGGAAAAGCAAAGATTACAGTGTGTAAGGTAACAACCCCAGAGCCTACCAGCTCACATCATAAGAGGAAGAGACATTCTGTGTGACTTGACTGAGGAGCTGGAAGACAGTTGAGCTGATTGAAAATATGAGTCCTTACATGATGACTGCCAAATAGAGTGGGCTCTGTGATGGGTGCATGTTCATGGATTGAGTTTCATTTCATCAAAGAATCTATTGGATGATAGCTAATAAGGAAAATGATCATTTTTATTACCCTATATTAATTATTGCATAATGTGTTTCACTATGGCATTTTCATACATGTGCATAATGTGTTTTGATGTTATTTATCCTTCATTATTCTCTCTTGTCCCATGACCACATGATCAACTATTTTGAGAGAGACAAAAATGTAAATTTTCTAGTTATTGCTCTAGCTGTTATTTCAATATAGGTTTCAAATTCAGTCATGAAGATGAAAATCTTTAGTGATTTTTAAAATGGCTTACTACAAAAACACCTTAAAATATCTTTATTTATTTGTGAAAGAAAACAATTTTATTCATTTCTTGAGAGAAATAACTTTGCACATTTCTCTATGAAATTGAGAACCAAAAATTTTCCCTGGATCTATTAAGACTGAGTTTACCAATTTCCTATAATTTTATAAATACCATTCCTTGTATTTCCAATTGATAAGTACTCTGCTATTCACTAGGCAGTTATTAAAAATAATTTTTTAAATTAAATGAAAAACTCGTTTAAATTTTTAGAAATTTTTATATGATGTTATAATGACCAGTACATGATGAGACATAAATGATAAATGTCTGTTTTCTTAAACCCGGCTTACTTGAGAAATAAAAATGTCAGAACAAGTTTCAAAAGAAATCATATTTTAGGGCTGGGCGGTGGTGGCACATGCCTTAATCCCAACACTCAGGAGGCAGAGGCAGGTGGATCTCTATGAGTTTGAGTCCAGGTGGGTCTACAGAGCTAGTTCCAGGACAGGCTCCAAAGCTACAAAAAAAAAAAACAAAAAAAGGAAAAGAAAAGAAAAAAGAAATCATATTTTATAACAAACCTGACAGGTAAGGATTGGGATCCTTTGAGGATTGTGTATGTTTTTCTACAAAATTATTAGTAGAAAGCTGTAGCCCAAATGTTTTTTATTTTGAATTTACATTAGAATTTAGTGATTCTCAGGCCCTTCATATCTATTTTTAGTGAACTCTGAGTCCTATGTTACCAACGAAAGCTAAGGATTTCCCTCATTTGGGATTGCAGACTTGAGTGAAACATGAATTTTATCTTAGGCCACAGGGAGGGTTGTAAATCAAGACAAGTTGTAAGAGAAGGGAGAAGGAGGAACAAGATGGAGAGGGAAGAGGTCTGTATGTATATGGTGTGCTTATGTGTGTGGAGGGGTGGGTGTGTGTATGTGTGTGTGTGGTGTGTGTCTGTGTGTGCGTGCATGTGGTGTGTGCACGTGGTGTGTGTGTGTGGTGTGTGTGTGGTGTGTGTGTGGTATGTGTGTGGGGGTGTGATAGTCTATATTGATTTTCAATATGACAAGATCACTAAAGAAACAACCCTGTGGGTATTGCTGCAATGAATTATCTAGATTGGGTTCATTGAAGTGGGAACAACCTTCCTAAATGAGGGTGACACTGTACCTTTGGCTGGGATCCTTCTGTGCCATGAGTGTTCCACAGCACCTGTGGTTACTACCATAGGTCTCCAAAGAACCAAGGAGAGTACTGTAAGAGGCAAGGCAAATATTCAGTTCCTGTTAACTAGATACAGCCCCCATATAGGAGAACAGTACTTGAGCCAGGAGGGGGTCACAAATGATTTCTGGCCTCTCTTTTCCTTATAGTTAGCTTCATGGGTTTTCTTTAAACTGGATGACTTTCAGTTAATACATATATCCAAATAATAAAATGTACATAAATGGCAAAAGCAAAATAATCAATAAACTTAAACAATATCCTCCAGAAGTTCTACTACAGTCTCGCTTGAGACAAAATCCTCTGCTAAAGGTAAGATAGTACAAGTCATGGATTTCATGGGGCACTCCCTTAGTGAAGAAGGCTTCTGACCTTCAAGGCCTCTAAATAAGATGGGAGATGTCAAATACGGGTGGTGGAGCCCAGATAGACCACTAACACTCAAAATGGAGCTTTGCAAAACTATAATATAATCTATTTGGAGCCACAGTTTTAAAGAGTCAAGAAGTTTTAAAAGTTTTTGCCTAACCATTGGCTTAGAAGGGAATCTAAAAATCATTCAACAAGTCTGAGGTTAAAAACATACCATTGAGTTAGACTCGTAGACCTACAAATATCAAAGGTAGTTGGTGTGGTCCCTGGGGTACCCAAGCAAGGAGTCATCAGCACTAACAGTGCTCCTTGGGAACAACAGTCGGTACAGCAGCTGGAATCTTTCTAGTCTCATTGGCTCACTGGCTGTTGCTTTTTAGCTGAGACTTTTATCTTATTTTCATACATTTTTATAGACACATATGGCTTGATTATAGACATTAAGTGGCCACTAGGAGCTTTAGATTAAAGCCTTTCATGAACACAAGCTGCCTGGGTAGCCAGGATTGCCCATACCCCCTGTGGTCCCTATCTGTGGCTTGCCTCTGTGCCTCCTGTGTTAATTTCTGTACTCCCCTTTTCTGCATTCCCATTGCCCTTCATCTCAGTGACATCTATTTACTTAAATCTAAGCCAATTAAACAAAGTATAATAATAGAACACCCTTGTGAAAAGAGCACAAAGGAGGGGAACTGCAAAGCTAGGAACAGAATAATGAAAGAGTGGAAAACATTTTAAAAGAGCTCCCCAGCAATCTACCTCCTACTTCATCTTCTATTTATGGGGATCCACAGTCTTTGTTTGTTTGTTTCTAACATCTCTATGCCAAGTCTCCACCCCTCATCCATATCCCCACCTCCTTAGGGGAGGAATCTTGGTACATACTTGTGCATCATAATATTTCTAAGATTACTGCTGTGAGCATTATTGCACGATGCATATGGGAATATTGTTGTAGAATTTCCAGAACACTTAAGAGTCAGATGTGTTTCATGACAATGTTTTATATAGATTTTTGTTCGTCTTAGTCAGTAAGTAATATTTTCACTCAAGTGGTTTGCCTTTTTCCTAATGAGTATCACAGGCCATTTCTGTAGTGATAAAAATGTTGGCTGCCACTGTTAAGAAAATAACATGGAAAGGGAAGAAGATATTTCAGATTAGTTACAGAAGGAAGGGAATGCTAGCTTCTTTCCCACTGTTTTAAGTTATCATGCACTGCACTTGCCTCCTAAACAGCATGTAATATAAGGACCTGAGTGAGATAGCCTGAACTAACCCTAAACTGTGCTCTTCCTCCAGACTTCAGTGACTTGATGACACCCTCTGCTCTTAGAGCTTTGAGTTTTTTGGGACTCAAATGGATTTATTGAAATTTCAATTTTCTGGGTGGATGAGTATAGCACAATCTTCTCTTTGGTGTGAGGCATTAGGCTCCCGTTTCCTCCTCTTTTTATGCATGCCTTTCTAGGTGATATGAAATCAAAAATGCAGTCCTTAGTAAAAAGAAAAAAAGCCTGAAGCAGCTGTCCAGCTGAATTCGAGTTTCTTTATACCATAGCTGAAATTTTATTGTTTACATTGACTTCAAAATTGTCTGATGCTCTGGTCTAGCCAATGTCTGCTTTATCAAATCCCATTATGTTGCTACTGACTGACAGGTGTCGGCCAGCAGGTGAACTCTGGCTTATCAGTAAATGAAATGACTTCTTTGGCAAAATCCTTCTCAAAGACCTCCTCTCTCCTAAAGATCTAAGAAGGCATTGGATTGATAAGCAAAACTAGAGCTTGGTTAAAACTGAGAGAACACATCACATCTGAACAGAGGATTTCTGCTCAAGGTGATGCCTGTCTCTTTAGGAGAGGGCAGAGCAGTTTTGAACCGTGATGATAAAGAACCTGAAGATTGATGCTGATACTTCACAGTGCTCAACAAGTCTCAAAATACTTCCCTGATACATGTGTTTGCTTCAACGTTGCAATAACTCTTTGAGAATCTCATTAATAACTACAACATTGGAGATCTATGCTTTTAGAAGACCTACTTGAATTAGTATGCGCAGCCACTAAATGATCAGCTGAAGTTTCAACACAGTTTGAAGTCTTTTTATTTCAAAAACTGAATTTAATTTCTACTCACACACATTAAGAAAATTAAACTACCATTCTTATATCAGGGAATTAAGCCAGGTATAAGATTCTATTGCTTATAACACAGGAGTATACTTATTCAAAATTAACAGCACCAAGCACATCTTACAGTACAAACTTCAATTGTTCATCTGTTGAACAGTTACTGAGCAAGCATTTTCTACCACATAGGGTATAGTAAAGTAAATGCAAAAGACATTGGCATCTGTCTTTCTACAGTATAAAGTTTAGCTGGAATGAAGTGGGGTAGACATTGAACAAATAAATCATATACATTCAAGGTGATGATGTATTATGGGGGATTAGTCTTCCCAGGCTCTCATGAGTGAATATCACAGAATAGGTGACTGACCCTCTAATAAGATATATTATCATTGTTCTAAAGTTTAGATTCGAGGATTAGTTTCTTGTGGATACTTACCTCTTGACATTTAGGTGTGTACTTTACCACTAATTGCTCTAAAGAATCTTAATTTCAGAGGGTTTTTATGTATTCTGAGATTATAATATAATTACATTATTTAGTCCTTACCTTTCCTTCTTCCAAATCCTCTCATATACCCTCCACATTGCTCTCCTTCAAATTCAGAGCATCAATTTAATTGTTGCTACATATACATATGTATGTGTAGTATATTTGTAAATATATAAATAGAACCTCTACAGTCTGTATAATATTACTTGTATGTATGATTCCAGATCTGTCCATTTAGCAGTGGTATCCAATTGGTGTGTTTTCCCCTAGGGAAGATGATTTTTTCCAATCTCAGTATTCCTTAGTTACCTATAGTTCTTTCTCCTAAGCTTAACTCAGAAGAATATAAATATGGAAAGAGTGAAATACATAAAGTAACAGCAAAGATTTAAGAAAAAGTCATAAGGAATCATACTATTAACTATCTACCCAATATGCCTATAACATACATACATTGGTTTATGAAATATACATGTTTAGTTTAATGAAAGTTTTCCATCTGAACTGACAATGCTTTCCTCAAGAGCCACAGACTACCTAACAAATCTCCAACACCTGTTATGAAAAACTTTCTTGTGTGTTATTTGTAGGGTTTTCTAAGAAATTCCCAAAATATTATAGGCTATTGCTATTGCATTGGTTGCGCTCTAGAGGTGGAAGTTAAGTCATTATTGCTGAAGACACCATGCACTCTGGGTACAGGTCGCAGTGGACCAGAGCTTGGTATAGTATATCATTGAAAGTAATAGGTCCTCTCATGGTTTGGTGAACTTAACTCAAGAGTTTAGATGCAAGATGATCATAATAACACAAAACTTCCATAGATCTAGTATTTTTCATATATTTGTCTTGCTTATTCAAAGAAAGAAATTCATGGACTACAAAGGATGAGTTTTAGAAATATGTTTTACAATAGCGCTTTCAAGCAAGACAAAAGACAGTTCTCGTATAACAGAGATGGGTCCCTGGGAATGGTATGTCACTGGAGGTCACTGCCTTGAACTTAGTAAGGCTTCACTGGTTTGGAGGCAGGGTATGCTGAACTGGTCAGTCCAGTTCCCATTCTCAGGGGTCCAGGCGCTTCTCAGTTTCAGCCATGTCCTCAAGTATGGTTCCTCACCTAAGTGCTATTCATTTAAGGGTAAAGCCATTGGGTGAAGGCCACCTGTTTCTGGCATCCATGGCCTCTAGCCAGAACACAATCAAAGATATTTTGGTTTAAATACTTCTGGCATTTTTTTGACAATGACAAGGTAAAGCTGCAGAAGGGAGATAATGAAAAGAGAAACTGTTCACTCTTGGGGTCCTCTGTCCTAAACTACATAGCTAATTATTATCTCTTGTTCTCATCAAAAGAAGGTTAATATAAAGACAAAGGTGGTGGCTGTAAGCTCTCCTCCATGATACATGACTTTACTACCCTGTGTAGATGGCTAGATTTCTGGAACCAGATATGATTTTCCTCTTGTTGGTTGGGTCTTAATTCCAATTGGAGAGCTTTTGGTTACTGCCAAGGTATTTGTGCCACTATTGCACCCGTGGGTTATTATGCCATGTTGTTCATTATTGTTCGTAGATATCATAGCTGGTTAGGACTGTTGGTTGCTTTGCCAGATGCATGGCACTACTGGCTGGCATCATGAAACCTAGTACTCAGGGAGAAGGCATTCAGATCCGTTCCAGCTCAGGTGCCTCTGGGCCCTACATCTGAAGTGTATGGAATCTTAAGCAATAGACTCTTATCTTCTCCTTCTGTAATATACCAAGAGCGTTTAGCAATAGCATTTAATGTTTTTGAAGTCTCTTGAGCAGTCCTGACCAACAACTCAAAAGAGGTCTTCTCATGCCTGGTATTGGAAGATTTTGTTAGATGGCCTCTGGCTCTTGAAGAGAGTGTTGTCAGTCTAAATGAGAATTTTTCTTTTAAATTATATATGCATATCTATATACAGACTTATGTGTTCTACATGTTTTAGGCAGATAGTTATTAATATTATTCCTTGTGACTTTTTTCAGACATCTTTACTATTATTTTAACTTCCTCTTTCCTTCTTATGTATTTCTGTCCCTTTGTCTCACCAACTAGAACCCTCCCCCTTTACAAAAGACAGAGTCAGTTACAGAAAAATTGCATCCAATCAAAATGCAATGACATGGTGCCTAGTGAAAGTGGATATGTCTGTAAAATAACTCCAGCATCTAAGGCTCAGGGAACATTGTGGAAGAATGAACATTGTGGAAAAATTGTAAGAGCCAGAGGATCAAGGGCTTTGCTGTGAGATTGTGTCTTCTAGTAATGTTCAATGCTTCACCCATAAAACCTCTGCAACATGACTGCTCACAAGATCTAAACAAAGAACACGAACAAACATGTTAAAGTGGATGGCAGAAAGACTATAAAGCCTCGAACCTATGCAGAGAACAACAGGCAACAAAGGAAATATGAGAGCAGGAAATGCATCATCAGAAACAAATTGATGAACTGTTGGTCTTATTTAAAATGCATCGTGTACCCAGATGGCTTAATATTAAGATCTTGCAGATGTATTCATTTTCAATTCAATTACAATGAAAAATAATTCACATATTTTAGATAGTGGTCTCTACTAGTCTTTCCCAGGAAAGATCACACTAATTGGTTATGCAATACCAAATGGTCATCCCTGAAAACATACATACAAGTAATAGTATACAAAATAGTCAAGGTGGTATTTGAGACTATGTATGTACATACATGTCCAATACACATGTAACAATTAATGTAAAAAGGTGGCCATAAATTTGAAAGAGAGGAAGGAGGAATATATGACAAGGTTTGGAGGGAGGAAAGGAAGGAGCAAATTAATATAATTATATAATAATCTCAAAAATAAAACAAATACTAGAAGAAGGAAGTTAGGCTCAACTACCAATGGACAAGAGCAATTTAGGTTTTTTATTGATTTTTATTGAGCTCTACATTTTTCTCTGCTCCCCTCCTTGCC
>LOJH01006422.1:3090-15052 GCA_001685095.1 Ellobius talpinus
GGGGAGGAGAGAGGCAGGGAGGGGAACAGAGAAAAATGTAGAGCTCAATAAAAAATTAAAAAAACTACATGCAATGTATAGTATAATTATTATATATTATACACATACATATAGACTACATAGATTAAGGTAAGCATGATAAAGAGGAACTTAGAGTTATATTTTGGTAGGAAAAAGAAAAGATGCACAATTAATATACCAAATGGTCTATAAGTTTGGTGTGAAATAGTCTCATTGATTAAAATTGGTATTAATTTGAAAAATCTGTTTTGGGGTCTGGAGAGAGCACTGGCTGTTCCAGGACTTAGACCGGATCCTCAGCATTCACATAGCAGCTCACAGTGGTCTGTAACTCCAGTCCCAGGGAAGCTGACACCCTTCTGACCTTTGAGGGCATCAGACATGTACGTGATGCACAGACATACATGAAGACAAGCAGTCATAAAATGTGGTTTCTTGCGCTATTTCTATTACTGACATATTATTAATGATTCTCAATCTCCTGAGTGTTAAGAAACCCCATAATTATTTTTCTTAGTAGCAACTACCTGAGCCAATTAATTCTATATTAAGGTAGTGGGTTTAATCTAAACACCCCCACCGTTTTCTTNTTTTTTTTTGAGACAGGGTCTCACTATATGGCTCTGCCTGGTCTAGAACTCTATGTAGATCAGGGTGAACCCAAACTCAAGAGATTCACCTGCCTCTGCCTCTCAAATGCTGGAATTAAAGGTATGCACCACTATTCTGAGCTTAAAACACCCAACTATTAAAGAGATAAAGGACTTGAAAAAAATTCCTTAGTTATGAAGAAGACAAGGATAAGCCTTGACGCTTCTTTTAACACCAAAAAGTACTACAGCAGAAAATACCAATAAAATACCAATAAAATTTCTCTGTTGAACTTAAGGTAACTTTACTCAAACCATACAGAGGGAAAGGAAGTGTCAGCGACCATGGAATCTCTAGGACATGTCAGGAAGCAGGAGAAAAGTGCTATACTCTCACCTTTTTTCCATTTCTAGAGTTGGCAGGCTGTATTGGTTCCATTCCCAAACAGTTCAATTCTGTCTTATTATTTTTTTTACATCTCTGCCATTTCTGTTTTCTACGTTCCTCCATATACTGCAATAAAAAAGAACTGATTACCCTAGAGGAGTGTCTGTTTGACAATAAACCTGTAGTCTATAACTCAAAATCAGTCGCCCTGGAAACTGCCATTAGAGGGTTCTGGCCCCCAGACCGGGGGTGGGGAGGGTGTCTGTGTAATCGTTTGACAGGAACACTTATTAAGGGCTTAGTTTTAAGAAGTTCCTGGATATTACAGTGTTTTGAATCTCAGAATAATTCTAGGAAACAACACTGGATGTTACCATTCTTATTTTGCAGATGCAGAAACTGGTATAAAATATGGAATGATTTCTCGGTCTCATACACCTAAATACCAAGAAACTTTAGATCTAGCTAGATGGAACTCCACTCACCGCTAGAAATCGGGGATCAACAGCAAACTCTGGATGACCCTGTAACCACATCTCCAGTTCCGCCCGGCGAGGGGCCTCCTCACCCACCAGCAAAGTACCATCCACCTTATTGATGACAGGGATCCGGGTCTCCAAGTTCAGATCGAGGTGATTAGGCTCTTCCATGCATTCCACCTCCAGCTGCAAACCCAGAATCCACCCCCATGAGCACATACACTTCTTTGCAGTGAGTGGGGAGGGAGGGGAATCGGGGCCAATGGTACCTCAATCCCAAATGCCATCAATTACTAATGATCTCGTCACAAGGTAGTTTTTTCACGAGGCAATTGGTTCCCTACCGCTCACCTCCACTAGCTTTTTCCTGCTCCCCTTCTTCTTATGGAACAGTGGGTGTCCATCTCCCATCACACCGTTAGCCATCAGTCTGTGCTTCTGGAATGTTAGCTTCAGCCCTTCTTCCTATGGAGACAAGCACCCACCCAAGAGATCACATCGATGTTCTTATAATAAACTATGACTAATGGCTATCCTATGGTTCAATGATGACCAAAGAATAGAAATCAGATACACAATGAAACCCTTTCCTTAGATTTCCTATCTTTAACTAATAGCCCCCATGCAGTTTTTGTTCTATTTATTTAAAAATTACTTTTTAGACTTTAGATTATAAAGCATTAACATCATTTCCCTCTTCCCTTTCCTCCCTCCAAACTCTCCTGTAAACTTTTCCTTATTCTCCTTCAATTCATGGCCTCATTTTTCATTAACTGTTGTTTCTCAGGGCTGACCATTTGGTATTGGATGCGCAGTCACTGTGCACCTGGTGGTGAGAACTACAATGTCTCCCATCAGCGATCTTTAGTTGTCTGTGGCTCTTCTGTCGGGGGCGAGGCCTCGCGAGCACTCCCCCTCTCTCTGGGTAGCATGTCTATTTGCTGTGGCCCTCCATTGGCTCATGTTTAGGCAGTCGTGTTGGCGAGACATTACGGTGTAGCTTCTTTCTCTTTCTTGTTTTAATTTGAGACAGGGTCTCTGTATCAGTGGTGCTCCACCTTTCTAATGATCTTTTAACACAGTTCCTCACATTGTGCTGACCCCCAACCATAAAATTATTTTCAATAATTTTGCTACCGTTATGAATCATAATGTAAAAAACTGTGTATTCCATTGGTCTTAGGTGATCCCTGTGAAAGAGCCATTCGACCCCTTAAAGAGGCCATGACCCACAGTTTAAGAACCACTGCTTTCTTCAAGCTTACTACGTAGACCAGGCTGATCTTGAACTCACAGAGATCCTCTTGCCTCTCCCTTACATGATGAAATTAAAGGTGCGTATCACCAAGCCCAGATAGCTGTAGCTTCAGTGGTCCCTAGGAGACACAGTCTCAGGGAAAGGCCTCATCTCATGGCTCTTAAAACTGGCTCAGCTCCTATGTTGCAGATCTGTCAGTTGGGTTTGGCTCTGTGCTCCTCCTACCCCCCAGCTGATCACAACAGCTAATTTAAGTTTTAAAACATTGAGGAACTGTTGTCCAGTATCAGCATAGCACGTCATTATGGGTAAAATCCTACTGTTCTTATTACATACTAATTTAATACACCTTTTTTCCCTTTCAGTAAGGTTCATAAGGCTAGGTAACCAGGAATAGAAATCTCCATATATAAGATAAAAAAACAATTTTAGTAAGAATAATTTTTTTGTTTTAATGTCTCAAAATATTCAGGTGTGATTTGAACAGCATTCTTATAATCTATTTTCACACTTAAACAATCAGGCTCAGATCTAGAATTTAGCCTTCTGAAAGTTTTGTGTTTAGTTCATTCCCCTCCCCAAAATGATGATTTCTAATTAAACAACCTATGATATCTTTTAATTTCATTTTCAGGAGGCTCATCCTTTCTTTATGAAAAGATTTTCCCCAAGTTTACTCTGATTTTTACAGTGTTTACCACCTTTTTTTTGAGATGGGGTCTCACTATGTAGGATGGTCACACATGTACTCCACTTGCCCCACCTTCTAAGTGCTATATTCTAGTAATTAAGTTAGTTAACAAGTTGCACGTCCTCCCCTACTTCTCAACGCCTATGCTCAGCTTACATCTTTGATTTGAACAGTAAACTCCTTCTCATCCATGCCTCGGCGAAGTTTGGTAAACTGGGCTGCTGCTGTGGTGACTGCAGATGCTTCCTCCTCTACCATGGAAGCCGCACTGCTACTTCGTGGGGTGGGGACCGGCGAGTCCCCATATTCTCCTGGGGTCAAAGAGGGGCTGTCTAATAAATGGTTGCCTGGCCCCAAAATTCCTCCTGTTGTCATTTCCTGACTCCGGCGGATAGAAGGCCATTTTCCTGAGAGTACAGCCTGGCAGACGAGGTCAATGCGGTTTATCAGAACACGATCCTGAATGACAGAAAAGAATAATATTTTAAGAGTCTGAATAGTATTCAACCCTCATCTCCACGGTCACGCCACTGTTATACCAGGTACAATGAAAAGACAGAAAGGAAGTAATACTATCACATCCTTAAATAAACTATAGCGTTTCATATAAACATAGGCAATGCTAAACAAAGGAGAAACCAAAGGAGTAACACCATCTCCTGCAGCTGTTTCTGACTCTACGTGTGCAGATAGGAGACTGGTACCTTGGGCCATTCAGAGGCTCTTTGTCTTTCCTGCAGCAGCAGCAGCTCAGGGGTCATCTGTTCTCCATCTTCATTTGGAAATCCATCTTGGGACATAGTGAGGGACAGAAGGCTCTCTTCATCATAGAGCTTTGGACGGGACCGGTCAGCAGCTAGAGATCACACAGCATGTATGAGCAAAGATGATTATGTTAAATTGGAATGTTATTATGTGAACTAGGCCCAACAAATACTAGATGTACTATGACATTTTATCAAGTAAAAACTGAACTCTGTCTAAAAGGGAAGGAGCAGAGGGGTAGGGAGGAGGCCCACAGCCTGTTCCAGGCACTCACTTAACTTCTCTTCCTTTTCGTCCTCACTGTCGTCAGTGCTGGAGCTGGAGCTGGATGAGGATGAAGAGGAGGAGGATGACGGTGACAACTTGCTCAAGTCCAGGTCAGAGTCTGAATCCTCCTCCTCCTCCAGTTTGACTGGTGGGATACTCCGGGGCAGAGGGGCTGTATCTGAAGAGGCTACACGCATTTCATAGTCTTGTGGGGCGAGTCGGCTCCTAGCCACCACCTCATTTTCTAGCTTTAAAGTCAGACTCTCCAGACTGGGGACCTGGACAGCAGTCTCCTCGGGTGACTTTCCCACAGGAGCGTCTGTGCGCAGGGGTGACGGTGAGGCAGTGCGTGAGGGACACTGCTGGTGCAGCAGGGGAGTAGAGCATCGGGACAGGGATGCAGCTGATGCTCCTGCCTGATGGTTCTGCATATAATTCATCCGGGCAGCCAAGAAAGAGAAGTCTGGGTCCTGCATGATGTTGCAGTCTGTTTGGCTCACTCCGTGGCGGGCTGCCCCTCGTAGAAGCTCCCCATCATGACGGACAGGTTCCCACCATTTGGGCAATTCAAGACCTGGAGGCTGACACAATGCCAGCCGATCTTCTAAAAGGGGGTGGCATAAAACTTGTTCCCGTAAGCGCCGAAGCAATTCAATACGGTAGAGGGTCCGCGAGGCTCTCTCTTCAGTGATGGGCTCAATGAACAGATTAGGGTCTGGGGGTTCTGCAAGAGACAAAGGTGAAGAAGTTAGCCAAAGGCTGATCTGTTAGCAACACAGCCCCGTTTACCACAGACTCTACAATCTCACCATCACCAGCAGCTGGAGGAAGGCGGCACACTTGTCGACACATGGCCACAAAGCCATGGAAGTACTTGGTAAGGCTTTCATCTGTTTTCTTGTCCAGTCGAGCAAAAGTGCGGAAGCGATCCCAGTGAAACTGCATGTTGTCAGGGTCGTACTCTACACCAAAGGTAGACACTACTCGATAGAAATCAGTTTGCTCACGCCTTGTCCACCTAAGGCAGGAAGAGTTAAACCATTGATCAGAACACAGGAAAACCGGTTATTATGTAGGCTGATTTAGAACACTAGAAAATACAAAAATTAAGTCTGAAACTAACAAAGCCCAGAAGAGGTAATGAGAGGAACTAAGTGACATATAGAATTATCAAGTGAAGGGGAAGATGATTTAGGCAAACACAGAGATGAAGTGGGGGTCCTTTCCTTATCATGCCTCTGCCCATCTCTTTCTCGCTCAGTCCCTGTGTTTACATCTATACTAAAATCTTTCCATAATGAATTCCATCTTCATTAATAAAATAAAGAAAAAAGGTGAATTTGAGTGAGGCCAGCTTGGTCAACAATAGCTAGTTCCAGGATAAGTGCCAAGGCTTCAGAGAAACTGTGCCTTGAAAAACCAATAGAGAAGAGAAGAGAAGAGAAGAAGGGGAGAGGAGGGGAGGTGGGGATGGGATGGGAAGGAAGGGCTGGGGAGATGGCTTAGTGGTTAAGAGTACTGATGCTTTCACAGAGGTCGGGTCCCAGAACTCACTTGGCGGCTAACAACAATCCACTCTAGTTCCAGGGTATCTGCCACCCTTTCTGACCTTGTTGGGCACCAGACACACATGTCACACATACATGCAGGCAAAACAACCATTCCTACAAGCATAATAAAATTTTAAAAATGCTTTTTCCTGGGCATGATGGTAAAACTTTTAATCCTAGCCTCAGGAGGCAGAGGCAGGCAGACCTCTGTGAGTTCAAAGTCAGCCTGGTCTACCTGTTAAGTTCCAGGCCAGCTGGGGCCATATTGCCACAGGATAAAAAAAAAAGTAAAGAGGGGCAAGATGGCTCAGTGGTTAAGAGTGCTTGCTTTTCTTGCAGAGGACCAGAGTTCAATTCCCAGCATCTGCATGGAGTGGCTCACTGCTGCCCGAAACTCCTGCTTCTAATGTCCTCTTCTGGCTTCCGTGGAAAGCTATAAACAAGGGGCATTCACTCCCACAAACACATACACACAGATACTTAAAAAATAAAAATCATAAAAAAGAGTCTTCAAGAGCAAGTACACAGGACATCTTCCTATCATTTGGTTGTTAAACCTAAGTGAACTGGTTTTCTTTTAAAATATCAGTAGAAGGGATTTTAGAGCCTAAGACTCTGCACATGGAAGGTAAGGGCTGTGCCACTGAGCTGTATCCCCTGCCCATAGCAAAATCCTAAGTCCTAGTTACAGAGGAAGGCAGAGAGGACGGTCTGTCTAGGGAATTTCAGTAAACCCTTCCTGCCATACTATACTTTCTCAGTACAGGCCCACAGCTGACCACAAACTTAGAGCTCAGTCCCAACCCCTAGCTATGCTATACCGTTGTTGCTTTTCCCGCCTTGCAATTTCTTTGAGTTTAAAGGCTGCTTCACAACGTCGGCGTCTCCGGTCCCCACGCTCTGCAGCCTCCATCTTCATTTGTTCTCTCTTGTAGCTGCGCTGATAGGCTGTTACTAGGCGGCGGAGCCTGGCTGTTAGGGCAGAGCCCGGAGGCCAGAATAAATGCCCTGGCTGTTGAGTCACCTGGGCTGTGGGAAACAAAGCAGAATGAATAGGATGTACAGACAGAAGAGTAGAAATGATACTTGTGTTTCTACTCCTGAAAAGGCAAAGCTTTTAGATATCCCAGCATAAGACAGTAGGTCAAAAATCCCCCAACCTAACCCTTACAAAAATAGACTGTTTGATCTAGAATTTACCTTCTTCTCCATCAATGACTGATATCTCCTCATCCATCATCATCAAGGGATCACCCTAGAGAAGGAGATCCACCCCACAGGATGGAGAGGGAAGTGAAAGGGGAGAAGTTGGCACTCTGAAATCACTTTCTTGTGTATGTCCTTCTGGGGCACCAAGGGATAAGAAAAATTTCTAATGAAAGGAACTCTCACAAAAATTTGGAAGCAACCAAAGAAAAGAACAAGTAGAACCCAAACAGTTAGTTCTTGATAATAGTGAGACTCCAGGACTTGGGAATTTGTTGAATAACACCCATTAACACCCAGTTTGCACGCCACCTCCTCCAACCCCTCACCCATGTCCTTAAGCTGGCATTATCATCCTTGTCATCAGTTTACATTCTGTTGTTCTAAGACTGATGTTTATTATATGTGCATGGGTGCTTTGCCTGCATGTGTCTGTGCGCTGTGCGTGTGCCTGCTCCCTGTGCAGACCGGGAATGGGAATCACATCCTCTGAACTGGAGTTATACAGCTGGTTCTGAGAATCAGACCTGGATCCTCTAGAGGAACAGTCAGTGCTCTTCAGCCGCTGAGCCATCTCCCGAGGACTTGTAGTTTACGTCCTTAGTTTATTTACTTCCCACACACACAGATGTAGTAGCATAATTAACACACTTCAAGTATAATTAGAATAATGTACTTCAAGGTTCAGAGAATGAGATAAGATTTACTAATAGATAAAAGCTATACTCTAAAGGAGTTCTTACCTCATCCTCTGGGTCCTTTGGGGGACCCTGGAGTGGCTTATATTCAGGATCTTCACAATCCTTATCGAAGTCAATCCTAGAATTATCCAGAAACAAAGAAGAAAAGAGAACAATATATACTCTATCACTAGGAGATCTGACCAAACATACAAGCCAGCAAAGACTACTCTTTAATCTCATGCTTTCGGGACTGAGGGCCAGGATTCAAGCTTTCCTTATGTTAAGAATCACTCTGAGGGAATAAATAATTGTAAGTTAACAAAGCACATATCAAAATTTCCTGACTTGGAAAATCAAGACACTTTTATCCTTTTTTTAGAATAGTTTTTTATGTGTATGGGTGTTTTAACTATATGCATACCTGTGCATTGTGTGAGATGTGCCAGGTGCACATAGGACTGGAGTTACATAAGGTATTTAGACATCATTTGGGTACTGGAAACTGAACCTGGGTCCTCTGGAAGAACAACTAGTGTTCTTAAGTGCTGAGCCACCTCTCCATTTCTTTTTTCTTTTTTAAATATTTATTTATTTATTATGTATACAACATTCTCTCTGTGTGCATGCCTGAAGGCCAGAAGAGGGCACCAGACCCCATTACAGATGGTTGTGAGCCACCACGTGGCCGCTGGGAACTGAACTCAGGACCTTTGGAAGAGCAGGCAATGCTCCCAACCTCTGAGCCATCTCTCCAGCCCCCACCTCTCCATTTCTGTAGTCCTAACTTTTTGGGACAAAAATCTTACTAAACTGTTGCTCAGGCTAGTCTTAAACTGACAGACTCAAGCATCTTTCTGCTTCCAGCCTCCAGACTACCTGACATCATAGCAGTAAGTCAAATACTTTGATCCATACTTCCCTTTTCTTTACTCTTTCTATTGTTTAATTACTTCCCCCTCCTTCACAACTATTTACCATTTATTAATTTTGCATGGTTTGTGTTTTTTTTTAAAGATTTATGTGTATGTGTGAGTGCCTAAACAATGTATGTTTGTGTACTATGTGTCTGCCTGTTGTTGGGATGGATGTTGAATCCTTTAGAACTGAAGCTTCAGGGAATTGTGAGTAAATCTGCACCCCCTGAAAGAGCTGGAAGTGCTCTTAAGTACTGAGCCACTGGTGTTGGCAGTTTTCTGTCAGCTTCACACAAGCTAGAATCACCTGAAAGGAGGGAGCTCAACTGAGGAAATGCTTCCTCAAGACTGGGCTGTGGGCAGGTCAGTAAGACATTATTAAAATCAGTGATTGGTGGTGGAGGAGGGCCCAGTCTACTGTGGGTGAACTGTTTCTGGGTTCCGGCTTGTATGAGTTCCTACCCTCACTGCTTTGATGATGACTATCACTATGGGACTGTGGCTGAAATAAACCCTTTCCTCCCTAAGTTGCTTTGGTGATGGTATTTCATCACAGCAATAATAACCCTAACTAAGATACCATCTCTCCACACCATGTTCATATTTTTAAAAATGTATTAATTTTCTCTACTTTGCTCTTGAGCAGAAGGGTGACAGAATGATTTGCAATAAATACATTCTTTTGTTAGTCCTTTACAAACCAAAGTGAAGATGTAGTCAGTCATCAATAGTCTTGCTCATGCAGAAATTTATAGAGAGCCCTTAACAAAACCCATCCTTGCAACATGTCCCTCAGGTCTCCATGTGAGAAGTTTTGTTAAACTCACTGGCACCCAAACCAGGGCAACACTGCCCTACTTGGTGACTCAGTATTAGCATGGCAGCTCATCATCAGGACATGTTCCCAGGTGAATGAGTACTTTTATGTTTCAGATACCATGGGAAATGACTAAAACTGTCTAAAGCTTTGCCACATAAGTAACCTATGAGAACTGTCTATTATTTTCCAATAGAATTAGTTTATCTTCCAAGTTACTACAACTATACTGTGATTATTGTGTAAGCTGTCTGGGAAGAACACAGATTTTTCACTTGCAGTTTCCAGCAATGTGTGATTAAGGCCAGTGTCTAGAGTCCAATCTGCTGGTCCTGTTCTTTAGTAAGAACTTGTTACACATGAGTATAACCACCATTACGAATCTCAGTGATGGGCTGAGTATGGTGGCACATGCCTTTAATCCCAGCACTCGGGAGGGAGAGGCAGGTGAATCTCTGAGTTTGAGGTGCGCCTGGTCTACAAAGCAAGTTCTAGGCCGTGAGAAAGACCTGGAACTCTAGGAGACCCTGTCTCAAAACGAGAACAAAAACAGAGCAAAACAAAAAGGCCTCCTACTTCATTCAGCCCAGGCTAGCATTAGGTAGAATCAGCATAAGCAGCACAGAGCAGACCCAAGTGAAGGCACCACCAATGCTTACCCTTCCACCAGGTCGGAGAAATTATCTAACACTCTATGTTCCGCTGCAAGAGCTTTGTCATCTGGCCTGCCAGCCTTTTCCAGGAAGCACAAGGCAGGGTCTGCCCTCATGGTGTTATATTTCTCATAGCCTAGAATAAGGGACACAGATTGAAGAAATTCCAATGTCTGTACTTATTTTGTGTACTGTTGGTATCATTAGACTATGGCTTTGCTCAGAATAAAAAATATTAACTTGGATAGGTGTTAATACCACTGTATTTATAACTTTTATAGTTTTCACCTGGTTGACAATAATTTAATACATAACTCATCTTAAGGTGACTGGTCTATAGAGTCATTTAATAATTTTTAGATTACTATTCTTAGTACAAAAATGAAGAAAATAGCTTATTAATTTATGATTTTTATCATACATTCTCAAATGAAGAACAAAAAACATACCTGAAAGTAAAGAGATTCCCAGTGAGTACTTACACTGAACTCTAAACTTTTGTGTCTTGTTAGTAAATAAAATGCCCATCTTTTAATTAATTATTTAATTTATTTTTTAAATAGGATCTCCTGGCTGGCCTAGGACACACGAGATCTGCCTGTGTCTGCATTCCAAGTGCTGGGATTAAAGGGATGCACCACCTAATGTCTCACTTGTTCACAACTTTTCTTAGCCCATTACATTGCTAAAAAACATGTAAATTAAGTAACTTTATTTTAGGAAATAAACAGAAAGAGTATGTTTAAAAAATTCATTCCAGTACATCAAAGGATAAACCTAATATTCACTGATTCTAATGCTTGGAATTTCTTATCAGTTTTTGCCTGATAAGAAATTAGTACTGCTACTTCAGACTACTAAACCTTTAGACAAGTGAGACATAAGAAAAGTCACTGAAATTAAGTATGATTATTATTAACAGAACTTGACATATATTACTTGCCTTGACTTCTCGAATCCTAATATAGACCCCATAATCACAGGGAGGTGAGAAGACAGAGAGGCTCCCTGCCTTTAACTATCTATCTGGAATTCCTTGAAAATTTGCTTATAGAACTAGTCTGTTACAGACATTTAAAAACTATTACTTAAACATAAAATTTCTGGTTATGAATTGCTCACCACAAGTACTTTGTGACACATCTTTAATAGAAAAGCAATATTGCAGAGGGTACCTACCATGCTTAAAAACGCCAATGAGCAGGGACTTGTCAGCTTCGCTATCCCACCATGTCGTTGGGACTTCCAGCTGGTCCACTACTGGGAACCATATGTCAATCTCACTGAATGTGAAGTCAGTAAGCAATGTTAGAAATAGAACTGATAAGCCCTTCAAAGCCTGCTAAAGGTTGCTTGCTTTATTCATTATTTAAATGTTTCTGCTTATGCCATATCTCGATGAACTTGGGCTAAATACAGGATTAAAGGCCTGATACAGAGATTTTTAATTATTAGATATCTCTTATATTTTTGGTTGTGAGCCTAGCCTTTAACGGCTGATATCTCAAAGACAGTATAGGAGGAAGTAAGCAAACCAGTCACTCCTGGAACAAGGAAGGAAATAACATGAAAGAGTGCATAAATACAAAGAGGCTGGCAAGGAGGCTCAGCAGGTGAAGGAGCTTGCTACCAAGCCTGATATCCTGATAGATAGATAGATAGATAGATAGATAGATAGAT
>LOJH01006423.1:0-22426 GCA_001685095.1 Ellobius talpinus
AACTCACAGAGATCCGCCTGCCTCTGCCTCCCGAGTGCTGGCATTAAAGGCTTGTGCCACCACCACCCATCTTTTTGTTTGTTTTGAGACAAGGTCTCATGTCACTTGGGTGGCCTCAAACTATGTAGCCAAGGATGATCTTGATCTGATCCTCCTGCCTCTACCTTCCAAATGTTGGGGTTGTGTATTGCCTGTTATTATGCAGTGCTGGGAATAGAACCTAGAACTTCATGCATGCTAAGGAAGCACTCAGCTAACGTCACATCCCTGGCCTTGTCACATCTTCTTGTATGTATCTAAAAATTATAGTTTGAATGATTGCACAGGCTGGAGAGAGAGCTCAGTGGTTAAGAATGTTGGTGCTTTCACAGAGGACCTGATTGCATTTCCATCTCTTATGTCAGGCAGCTTACACCACTTCTTTTTTGTTTTGCTTTTTTAAAATTTTATTTATTTATGATGTATATGGTGTTCTGCCTGCATGTATGCCTGCAGACCAGAAGAGGGCACCAGATCTCAATACAGATGGTTGTGAGCTACCATGTGGTTGCTGGGAATTGAACTCAGGCCCTTTAGGAAGGACAGCCAGTGCTCTAAAAACCACTGAGCCATCTCTCCAGCCCTCACAACCACTTGTAACTCCAGTTCCAGGGGGTTCCAGTGCCTCTGGTCTCTCACACACACACACACACACACACACACACACACACACACAAAATAATAATAATAAATCTCTAATTAATATGATAGTTACAGAATAACTTGTTATATCAGTCATAACTTATAAAGCTATAATAGTTCTTTTAAAAGGAAGAAAGAAAAAACTTTATTTTCCCCCTTTTTAAAAAAGTATTTATTTGTTTGATTATTTTTTACATACCATTCCCAGTACCCCTTCCCTCCTCTCCTCCTTCTCTTCCCCCTTCTCCCCACCCCACTCCCACCCATGCCTCAGAGAGTCTCCCCTAGGAAGTCAACAAAGTCTGTCCCATCACCTTGTTGTTGGTCCTCCTAAGAAAAAGCTTTCTTAAGTTAGCTAATCCACTTAACAAAGCATGAATTTTTCTACATGTGCCATCACTAAACGGCAGCTGTTGCTACATTCTTGTCATATCATTAAACATACTACTAAATGGCAGTATTTCCTTGTGTTATTTCCACAATATGCGCCTCCACATATTCCTTGTTTTTGTTTTGTTTTGTTTTGTTTTGTTTTCCCAAATTGTGACTGATGGAACTGGCAACCAGTAAATGCCTGATGATCTTGTTGAATATATGAAATAGAAACTATGCAATAGCATGGGTCAACCTTGACAAGTTATACTAAGTAATTGTGGGGTGGTTTTGTTGCTGATGATGTTTGGTTGGTAGGTGTTTTTTATATTCTGAGATAGTATCTGTTATAGCCCAGGTTGGCCTCCTACTTGCTCTATAAAGGAGGTTGGCCTTGTATTCATGATCCTCCAGTTTTTGCCTCCTAAATGCTGGGGATTACAAGCATATACCCCCATGCCAAGTTTGTACTACTAAGTAATTGTCCTGGGAAATAAGTCAGTCACAAAAAGATAAACACTGTATAATTCCATATGAGGGAGATATCCAAAGTAGACAGACTTAGAATGTAGGATGGCAGTTTTGAGGACCAGAGGGCAGAGACTTGGGGACTCAAGATACCATTTGAGTTTTGTATGATGAAAGTGTCCTAGAGATATTGTGCAAAGCAATAGGAATATAGTTAGCATTACGGAATTATAAGCTTAAAAACTGTTTAGATGGTAAAGTGTGTGCTGGATGCTTTCTACCATGATTGAAAATAAAACTTTGGAAAATGAGGACCATCTCACATGTGCTCCCCACGGTAGTGTGTGTGCAGCCACTGACTCGAGCCAGCAGGTGTTTCCAATGTTCTGTTCCTAATGGAACAAGACAGCTGTTTTTGATTTTTTTTCTGACCTATGTTACCCCAAAAAAGGGACAAACATAAAGAGAGCTGCTGGAACAAAAGAAGGTCACCAAACACTAAATACTTTTAGACTGAATGTTATAGTGATTATAATTACTGAATTAGATTTGTTGCTGAATATAGGTGTCAGTTATTTAAGTACCAAACGGATGTACTTTTTACCCATTGTAATTTTTCCCTTCTGTGTTGTTAAACCCCCACATGCATGTTAGTACTATTACATGAGATGTGATTTATGGAATATAATTTATACTTTTGTAAAAAAAAAAGGTGTAAGTAAATAAAGCTGGAATTAGAGCGACAGAGAATAAAAAGCCAGTATGAAAGACAATATACTTTGTTTACCATGAATTACAAATCAGAGCTAAGCTCTGACTTTCTCTCTTCGTATTTCTCATTCACCCACACACAGTTTTGTTTAGTTTTTTTAATTTTTATTTTAGAGTTTAATATATGCAGGGCACTTTCCCCAAACTACCTGCTTACTACTCCTCTGTTGTCTTTTCAGCAAGTTTGGTTTAGTGTCACACCCCCCAAAAAAGGGCGCACCTCTTTAACCCTTTCAACTCTTGAATCAAACACACCCTTATTAAATGAGCTTTTCACTTGAACCGTCAGTGTCTGTGCCTGAGCTCCACGGGAGAGTGAGCTGGCCAGAGTTGAACAGGACAGACTGGAAAGTGGACAGGTTGGGCAGTGGTAAGAAGACAGCAGACAGTGGGGATGCGGGCCGAGCTGCAAGCTGCTCCCTCTGTTCTTTGGCTGAATCCGTAGGCAGTGGAGAAGAAGCAACAGCATGGTAAGCTCTGGCCACAGTCTTGTTATCTATCGCTCCATTGCCTGAGACCTTGTTTTTAGCTTATAGGATAGTGACATGAATACCATCGATTTAACTTCACAAAGGGTTTATTGTCTAGATCTGGCAAATTCTTGGCTTTTAACATTCTTGAGCAATTTTAAATAGGAGGAATACGGTGAGAATCACATTCCTTTGGATATAAGAGGGAATGCAACCTCCAGGCTGTGGTCCACACTGTCTAGCTCTCAGGTGTTTATGACATTAGCAAGCTACTCTTGTTAAATACGTCTGGGTTCCGGCCTTCGGCCGTCGGCCATTCTCATGTTGATTTACAATCCTGCTCTGGGGTGTAGTAGGAAGATTTAGTTAATCCTTTCACCCAGCTTCTGTCCCTGCCTTCTTTTCAGATTCCAAAGACAAACTGGGGATGGGGTATGGGTGGGGGTAGGGAATGAAACTAGTGGGGAAGAAATGCTTTGAGAGTCAGGATTGATTTTTTTTTTCTGGTGATAGAAGTTAAAACACTATCGCGCGTTCTTCTCAGATGTAGGCTATCCTTCAAATGTGTCTCCAGTGGGTGTTGGCTGCCTGCTGCTCTCACCACCTGCCCAGTAACAAGTTATTATGTATTGCACATGCTTTCCCCAAACGAGATTTATTAGGACACAGAAGTGTTATGAGAACATCTTGGCTTGTCTCAAGCTATCATTCAAGAAGTGCTAAGGATGCGGGTGAGAGAGAAAGAGCTATCTTGTAAACTTTTTAGCAAAAGGACACTTACATAAGACCTCAACTTAGCTAGCTATACTGGTTTGATCACATGGAACCTTAAACCCAAGCACATGGTGGGCTTTAGTGCCTCTGCTTTCTGTTAGAACTCTAGCCAGCATCTTTACCAGCTGAGCCATCTCATTGGCCCTCTTGATCATTTCTCAGACATCTTAAAGGAACTAATATGCTATGCTTTACCGAAAACAAATGAGACAAACCAACAACAAAAAAACTTTTCAAAATGATTTGCCAACTAAAATAATCAGCCATGTAAGGTTAAGAACATCATGAATACAATCCATCGAAAGTATCTGAAGTTAAATAAGTGAAATTTCTGATGTTTTAGTCAATGAAGTTAAATAAGTGAAATTTCTGATGTTTTAGTCAATGGTCCTATTAGGGCCCAACCCAGGGAGCTGTGCTGAGCAGCTCTGTCTGTGAATGCTGCTAGGTGAGCTTGGGCTGGGCTGGGGAGGTAAATCTGTCAGGCTGATCATTCTGAAAGCCATTTCTCTGCTGAATGTCCTTGCTACAAGATTAAAGATACAGGGAAACGTACAAAGTATTAGCACGCTACACTGCAGGCACTAGGAGCATATGGCTAGTGAGGACGACAATTGAATTTTAATTTGAAATGTTGAAACGGGCAGAGTCTGCTGCTCATGTCTTCAGAATAATCAGGACTGGCACTGTGCAGGAAAGCCTGGGTGTGCAGACTTGTCTGCCTCATGCCCATACAGGAGCACGGGAGCAGGCTTTGCACATGCAATCCAGACGCACAAGCCGAGGCAGAGACCCGGCATCTGACACACTGCTGCCAGGAGTATAGTGATGAGAGGTGATGAAACATCTTACTTTCAAACTCAAAGGAGCAGCATGATTCTCACCGTCTCCTCACTCCCCAAACACGCATGCTCCCAGCCTTGTCAGGCACCTGCTCCATCCCACCTGGACCCAGGCAACCCCATGGTAGAACAAAATAAAAAACGATGTGTTCTGTGGTGGAAGCAAACCCATCTTCCTGCCTGTGAAAAGGAAGTGAGGGAAGAGTCAACAGATCAGGGATCAGAAAAAGATCTTAGGTGTTGTATGAAAATCCTTATAAGGATAATTTTGCCAGGTCCGATCAATTTAAATGCTGTGTCCAAAAAGTTGAGACAAACTTGGTGATTCCTGAGAGCTTCTCTGGGCTCCAGTGAGCTGCCTCAGAGTCTAGTTTCGTTCTCATAGCTGCTTCATTCCTGACTGCCTCATCTTCCTGAGGCAGCCATTGCTTTCAGTTCCTTTTGTATTTTAGGCAACCTCCTGCCTCATTCTTCATTGCTCCCTGTGTGTGTGTGTTTGTGTGTGTGTGTGTGTACATGAAAGAGACAGAGAGAAATAAATAGAACAAGAAATGGAAGGAGAGAGTGGCGTAGCATAGCTATACATCTTTTTAAACACTCATGTGGCCTTGGGCAAATGGCTTTTTTTTAATTAAAAAAAATTTAAGTTTCATTCATTTCTATCTGTATGTACACCTGCATGCCAGAAGAGGGCATCAGATCCCATTGTAGATGGCTTTGAGCCACCATGTGATTGTTGGGAATTGAACTCAGAATCCCTGGAAGAGTTGTCCATGCTCTTAAGTGCTGAGCCATCTCTCCAGCCCCCAGGGCAAGTGGCCTTTTGAAATGGGATTTGCCAATTTAAAAACAAATTAAACTTGTAAATTTAGGAGCATCATGATTCTGAACCTTTAAAAGCATTTGAAATTCCTGATCTTTTAGTTAGCCGTCGTATTAGTACATAATCATAAACACCTAAAATGTACTGTGCCATTGATCCACCTACAGCCTATGAACCTTGCTAGACAAGCTTGGGCGGTTTCCTCAGGTGTGAAGGGAGAATGGTACCTATCCTCTTCACAGGGCATTGAGAGGTCCCAGGCACAATGGTTCCTGAAATCAAAAAAGAGAAAAATTAAAAGGCCAATTAGTATAGGACGGACACACATTCATTGCCTTTGACACCAAAGAAAAGCCTGCTCCTAGTAATTGTGAAATATAGCTTGCGTCAGAAAAGTGTATAAAATGTAAATGTGGAGTATAGTGGGTAATTATAAAGCAGGCGCTGGTGTAATTAGAAACAGCGAGAAATAGGATATTGCCATTTCCTCCTGGTATCTGATCAGCACTCCTTCATCACCAAGGCCGGGACCAGAGAGAGGGGGTGAGGCACACGACCAAGGAGCACAAAACAAACAAACAATTAAAAACAAAACCAGAGAGTGAAAAACAGCAAACACTCAGTAACCAAGACACATAATACAGCGATGCCATTTTTTGAAAACTAAAAGTTAATGAGAAATATCCATGATAAAGCAACAAAATTTTAAATAAGGATCTATATCACAAAGAAATAGCCATGATCTTTTTTAAATATTTTGTTTATTTATTTAAAAAGTTTTTATGTGTATAGGGTTTGGCCTGCATGTTTGTCTGCGCCCCACATGCATGCAGTGCCCATGGATGCCAGAAGAGGGCGTTGGTTCCTCTGGAACTGGAGTTACAGATAATTGTTATCCACCCTGTGGGACATGAGGACTGAACCAGAGTCCTCTGAAGATCAACTAGAGTTCTTAATTACTGAATCATCTATCTAGCCCCAATACCTATTATCTTAACTGCGTGATAGCCATATCTCTGCTTTTTCTTTTGATTTGCCACCTATAAGCATACCCCAAGACAATATAATTTAGATTTTGTATTCCTGAATTTCATATAAATGGAATTTTATGTTAGAGTCTCACCTATATCTAAGCTCTCTCAATCAACATCTTATTTATATTGTAAGGTGTGGCGCCACACACACCATTACATGCATTCCTAGCATTAAGAGGAGAGGCCTCAGCCTCCCAAATGGGTAACATTGTGAGCTCCAGGCCAGTCTAGGCTACAGTGTTAGGCTCCACCACAAAAGAAACAAACAAATAAATAAAATAAAACAGAACAAGACCAAACCATCGTACTTAGGAATATCATCCATGGATAGTGGATGGCTGAGGCCTTGCCTCTCTTGCTGTGGAGTCTTCTATTTTATGAATGTTTCCCTATTCATTGGTTCATTCTGCTATGGAGTGGCCCTGGCCTTGTTTTGATTGGGAATTAATAACAGGCACTACTGCTATTACAGTTCTTGTACCCACCTACTGGAAGTGCACATACAGAATTCTCAAGGGAGCCTGTTCTCATAGCAAGGTCTTGGGGACCTTGGGACTTCCCAAGGTATTTCGGGGAACTTGGTAATGTCAAAATATTTATTATGTAATACTCCTAAATATTACTTGCCTTTTTCACTCCTCTGCTCTTACAAGTGTACAGTGGGGTCCAACCATAGGCAACATAATACGTAATGGTTTATAGGCATGTGCCACCACACCTGGCTTTGTCTGAGTTTCTAACCTAACCAGATAGATAAAATCTACATAAACAAGGTTCCTGTGGTCCTTAATTTCTAAGAATGCCAAGGGATTCTAAAATCAAATTTTTGAGGACTTCTGTCCTAGGCAGTTTAGGAGGAGCAGAATTGTTCCATGAGAAATGCTGAACTTCTCTCAGGTATTGGCACTTTTCACCGTGGCCACCAACGTGTGGAAGTCCCTGTTTCCTGCATCTCCAGTACTGGGGTTGTTCTGTTCAGTTTTTACATTTTGTTTCCCATGAAAATAATTCAAGGTCTGTGTACAGAGAAGCAGCAGTCCTCTCTGCATCCTACAACACATTGAGAGTAAATAAACCATCATCCAAGGCACAATGGGCATGACGGGCATGGTGAGCACAGTGGGCATAGCGGGCTTGGTGAACACAGCAGAATTTAGTACAGCGATTAATATTATTATAGAATTGTATTTAATAACATGAACTCAGTGTCAGGCAAGTCTATCAAATAGTGCAGATGAAACAGTATTATAGAGTTCACTAAAAACGAGGGGTAATGTATCAATAGTGGGTGTTTGGGGGACTTTCCTTTTGACCTTATTTGTGGCTACGACTTGCCAAAATGTGTATTTCTTTTATGGTTTTCATTTTGCCTTCTTGCTTGCATGTTTGAAGGATATTGCTTTGTAACCCAGGCTGGTCTGGAACTTGCCATGTGCCCCAGGCTGGCCATGGGCTACCATTCCAGTCTGGCAGCTGATTGTTATTATATCTGAGATAATTGGCTTATAGCAAGAAGAGGGCTTTTGTGTTTTGGGGGTTTCCGGCTCCCAGTATTGAAAGTTCCAGCCTGCGATTTAGCTGGCTGTCACTTCTAGGCATGTAGCAAGGCTCTGTGTCACATGGAAAGTAAAACCAGCCACCTCATGGCTGGGTGTGAAAGATGAACACCTTTTAAGGATATGCACCCAATCACCTCAAGACCTTTCACAAGATCCTACCTCTTTATTCCTCCCTGGACCTCCCAATAGCACCAGGCTGGGGACCAAACCTTTGGGGTCACTCCAGATCCAAACTGGAACGTGGCCTTTCCCCTTCTTTATCTCCTCATTCTTCACCAGAAAGTATTAGGTGTTTTATGAGCACCTCATTTGATTCTTAAAATGCCCACAGAACAAATATTTCAGAACCAGGAGTTTGGGAATTTTCAGAGTATTATCACTACTGTATTATCACTACAGTGAGGCTAGCTCCTGTCATGGCTTCATTATATACTGTTCTCTGCCTTTTGCTAGGATGGAGAATAAGAGGTTTCTAGAAGGTGATGATGCTGTCTGTGTTCATCTGTCTAGTAAATGTGTATTTGGTGCTTATTGGCACCAAGAAGTGATAAAATTCTGGGGACCTAGAGGCTAAACAAGACTACGTTCCTATCCTCATAGAACTCACATTCTGTAAGGAAAGACAGATAAACAGCAAGGAGTCCCTACATACAAATAATGTCATACCCACCTGAGGGCTGTCACCACCAGGGCCACACCAAACTGAGTGGCCTCTGCTGACACCTGGGGCAATGGTGTCTTCCAGGCCAGAAGTGCTGCTGAGGACCATGTCTGGGTCCATGGCCCTACCATAGCCAGGGTCTGAGTTGATGTCCATGACTCCTGATATCAAAGGCCATGCTGATGCCAGTGGTCTAGTCAGCCACTTTGAGCCATATTGGTGTCCAAGGACCATTTTCCTGCCGATCCATGCCGATCTGAGTGGCCTTCACTCTATCTGGGTTCATGATGATATCAGATCTCACATTGCTGCCAGGGTCTATGTTTGGGTCCATGGTCCTTCCACAATTGAGGTCTCTGATGTCTGTGACCCATGGTGCCACCAAAGGACACACAGGTGTGCCCCAAGCCTAGGCTGTATCCTGTAGCCGTGTTGGTGTCCAAGGACCATGCTGCCGTTAGAGTCATGGTGCCATCTGGGCCAGGATTGCTGCAGATGGCCATGTCTGGGTCCCTACTGTCCCTGGCTCCTGACATCAATGAAGGCAATGCCAATGCCAGGGGTCTGGGCTGCCACCTAGGGACATGCTGGTGTCCAAGGGCCTCAATGCCATGGGGCCCATGCCAATCCTAGTGGCCTGTGCTATTCCCTGGGGCCATGTTATCATCTAAGCACAAGCTGCTACTGAAGACTATGTCTGGGTCCATGGCTGAACAGCAGCCAGGGTCTGGGCTGATATCCATGGCTTATGTTACCACAGGCAGTCATAGGAACCATGTGTGTTGAAATTCAAGGCCTGTGCTGGCCCTAGGATAGCTTGCCCTGTCTCTCGATGAACACTACAGCAGGAGAGCTGGTCCCACCCTGCCACAGGAGACCTGACCCCCACACTCAGGAGAGATAGCCCCACTTGTCAGCACAGATTTGGGAGAGCTGGCTCCAATGGCATAGGCCTAGGAGAACTGGCTCTGCTCCTCACCTGAAAGGAGCAGCCCCAGTGGCCTGGACCAGGTTGGCCCACCCTAACATCTGCCCCATCTATGAGCTTCTGGTCCTGCAGAAGGATAACTGCACAGAATCTCCACCACTCAGGGCAGGCTATCTGAGAGGGGTGTCATGGGGGCCCAGTGATGATGCTGGGCCAGAGGCCTTGAAGCAAACCAGTGGTTCATTACAATGATCATTTCTTGGGTGGGACTGATGGGATGAAAGGGTGTGCTGACTGACACACTGCAGCTCCCAGTGCCACGAGGAAGAATGAGAGGTGTGTTGGAAAAATGCAGTTGTAATCTCACTGCCCAGGAGTCTGAGGCAGAAGGAATGTGAGCTTTGAGACACCCTGGATTACATAGTAAATTCCTGTCAATTCAACAAGGCCAGAACACGATATAATATTCTACGAAAAAGCTTGCTCAAACATCAGTAATTCTTACTAGGAATTACAGAAAACTCAGGAATTTCTCAGTTATGCTAATGCATGTCATTGGGCGCATATTCTAGTATATATTAATTGGAAACATAAATGTTTTCCCATTTTCTGAAAATAAGTCCACTATTTTCTGCCATATTAAAAATGTGCTTAAACTGGCTCTAAGTTAGGAGGTCTCAAGGTCACTGGGCTTCTCAGAGGCAGCCTGAAGCCACAGTGTGCAGTGGTTGAAGGAGCTCGTGTCCCTTTCTCTGTATGGCTGCCCCCTCCCTCCACCTCCTCCTGGCACTCAGTCCCAGTCCAGTGTGAGTGCAGTAGGCTAGGCTGGTTTTTCTGCTCTGGCTCACTCTGCTCACAGGGTATCCTAGTGTTCCTCCTGTCGTTTAGAAATGGAGTCCTTACAGTTTCCTAATTACTCCTGGTCTTTGGCATGAATTGTTGTCCAGACCATTCTTTTTTAAAGTGTATAAAGAATACACTTTTAGTTTGAGCCAATATAAAGAAGACTAGGTCGACTACTTTGTAATGAGCACATTTCCCTTTCCCAGTTTGGCTAAACTTTAATTAGAAACTCAATGGTTAGTCACTCAATTATGTAGTCAGGACACATGCACAGGTTAAGAAATACTTGGGCCAGGCAGTGATGGCACACGCCTTTAATCCCAGCACTCGGGTGGCAGAGGCAGGCGGATCTCTGGGAGTTCAAGACCACTTTGGTCTGTAAGAGCTAGTTCCAGGACAGGCTCCAAAGCTACAGAGAAACCCTGTCTCAGAAAAAAAAAGAAAAGAAAAGAAAAATACTTGGGCTATAAATGTCCAGTTCCTATGTCTCCTTTAGCCACACTTTGTGCACAAGGGAGAAAAAAATTACCAAATTAGTATTGCATATCTCCACGGTAACACAAATTAATTCAGCCTGACAGTTATCTTTGTGAGAAAAAGAAAATATTAGCAAAACTGTTTAGTTTACATTAAAGGAGACAGTCTGAGTTATCTGGCCCCTCTAATAAGGTACACAGTATGGGGGTCTAAGCACAAGAAACACACTGACTTGGATAACTGAAGAAATGAATGAAAGGCTATTACATAGTGTGGGTGAGGTTGGAAACCAAGAGTGTTTCAAGGTGATTAAGCTCCAGAGTTCTCCAGCCACATGGCCTCTTCCAAGTGTCTCTGTCTAAATCTGCATTTCCTTTCCTTTCTGTTTTTTTCCTTCCTCCTCCTTTTCCCTTTCACTTCTTTCCTCCTTGCCTTCATTTTCTTTTCCTTTTTCTTTTTTGTGGTTTTGATGTTTTGAGACTGGGACCCACTGTCCAGAACTCACAATTCTCCTGCCTCAGCCTTGAGAGTGTATTACAGTGGACCGCCACATCTATTCCATTTTTCTCCTAAGTTATTCACACCTCAGCTCCACCAAACCTAGTGAACACTCAGCTGACACTATGGGGGCCCTTTCTCATTGTGGGCCTGGAAGGCAGGAGGAGGAAGCTATGTTCTAAGCCAGCATATTCAACTTGGGGCCTAACTAGGAGGGAGAGAGAGGGGAAAATAATGACTTTGGCCCATTCCAGTCTCCCCTGTCAGTGCCTCCCACTGGCTGAACCAAATCAAAGCTAAAGGGGCAGGGCTTCAGTTTTTATATTCCATTATGGCTGGAGCGAGGATCACACACAAGGGCAAAGTGGGGTGAGACAAAAGACGTACCCGGAACACACTTTATTCTGCTAAGAGTCCTAAAGCAGAACTCCACCCCAAGAGTGGCCTGGCCTGCTAGCTACTCCATCCCTGCTACTGACTGCACAGCCAGGCCTAGGGACAAGCAAGGCACACAGGTGGGATGCATGCTGTGCAGCCAGCACAGTGGTACAACTAACTGTACTGCATCATATCGTACAGCAAGTCTGATCACCAACGATGGCTTGTGATGCCAAAAAGGAAAAGTATGGAGCCAACATTTAGAAGAGCTGAATTGTGTTTAGGAAAATTTGTCTCTTTGGACCATGGTTCAATTTTTTAGGGTAAAGAGGAACTTATGGCATAAAGTAGATGATTAATCATTGTTAGTGACACCAATAAGAAAATTATTTCATAATTCAAAGACTCTTCTTTTATTGATCAAGTATCAGTGACTTAGTCAGGTGTGGATGCCCATAATCCAGCACTTCATAGTCCGAGATAGGAGGACTGCCAAAAGTTTGAAGCCAGCCTGGACTGTATAGTGAGTTCCAAGCTAGCCTAGGCTCAAGAATGAGATCCTGTCTCAAAAACAAAAGTTTCAACAGCTTTAAACTGTGTCAGTGGCTTTAAATAATCAGATTTCACTCTAGCTCTATAAAATAAATGAATAGATAAATGATCTAAGTCAGGTGAGGTAGCAAACACCTATAATCCTAATCCTTGGGATGTGGAGGCAGGAGGATCAGAAGTTTAAGGGACTATTTCTTGTCACTCACTCTCCACCCTCTGCTCCCTAGCTTTGTTCTTTAGTTAGGTGTCACATGGTTCTACAACACTTCCTTTTAAAATAATCAGCAGGGTCTTATTTACCCAAGGCTGGCCTCAAACTCCAGGCCTAATCAAGGATGACCTTGAATTCCTGATCATCCTGCCCTCTATTTCCCAAGTGCTGTGATAACTGGCTTGAGGCACTATGTCTACTTTATATGACAGTGCTGGGGATGGACCCAGAGTTTCATGCCTGCTGGGTGAGCTGAGTAACTTCCTTAGCCTTAGTTATTTCTTACTTCTACTGAAGAAATTTTCTAACTTTTTTTTCTTTGCTTTTGATAATTGAAGACTAAATAAAGTATCTTAAACCTCTGTTTTGGAGGATAGTATAACTCAGAGGCTCGGACCTATTCAATTCTAGTGGGGCAAAATAAATGAACATTTTTAACTTCTCTGTTTTTTAAACCATATGGTAAAGCTTTAGATAGATAGACAGATGATAGATAGATAGATAGATAGATAGATAGATAGATAGATGATAGAGATATATAATCTATACAGAAAAAAAGTCCTCCATCAGAACAAATACCAAGCTCCAAAGCATAGGCTCTGAGAACATTGAACCTGGGAATATCCAGCCCCAGGGCACCCCAGGACCACCCCTAGGTCCATAGAAGAGGACAGTTGGGGTAGGCATACTCCAAGGGAACATTTAAGTCCCCGGGCCTTCTTTGCAAACTTTCTTTTTCCTAGCAGGGCTAAGCGACTAGGTGCTGGTCAGTGCCCACCTACCTTAGGTTTAAGATTCTAAACCCTAAAGTTCACTCTGTCCCCTGGGTTTTGTTTCTTCATCTGTTAATACTCTCCACATGAGCACTGTACAGAAACAATCTCTGCCTGGAAAGAAATGTGTAACTTGATTAAGAAAGGAGATGTTCCTCAAATACTGAGGAATTTCCTTTAACGGAATGAATGGGGCCTGTGAGCCCTGTTCAGTTGGTCCCGCTCCACTCTGGTGGCTCCTGGAATCCTTCTAGGGCTGGCCTCTTTCAGAAATCTTGTCTATAGATAAAAGAGGAGCCTCTGAAATGACCTGAGGGTTCCCACACTCCCCATCCAGTAAAACTATGAACCATGCACCTAACACAACCTATGTGTTCTTCCTAGGAGAAAGCTTTACTTGAAAACAACTTTATTGAGATATAATTTATATATAACAAGGTAGGACAAACTCATCTTTGTTTATTTCATTTTTTGAGGCATGGCTTCATGCCTGGTCTTTGTAGTCAAGGATAATCTTGAACTTCTGATTCTCTTGCTTCCATCTCTCATGTGCTGGGATTACGCATTAGCGCACCAGGTGTTCCATCACACCAGGCTTGTTTTCTTTTAAAGATTTATTTATTATGTATACAACATTCTGCCTCATGTATGCCTGCACGCCAGAAGAGGGCACCAGATCTCACTATAGATGGCTGTGAGCCACCATGTGGTTGCTGGYAATTGAYCTCAGGACCTCTGGAAGAGCAGCCAGTGCTCTTAACCACTGAGCCATCTCTCCAGCCCCGGCTTGTTTTCTTTTAAAGAACTAGAGTCTTGCTATATTACTCAGGTTGGCCATAAACTTCGTACCAAGGTACCAAGAAATCCTCTTTTCTGAGTGTGGTGGCACATGCCTTTGGGAGGCAGAAGCACGCAGATCTCCCTGCGTTTGAGGCTAGCCTTGTCTACATAGTGAGTTTCAGGACAACCAGAGCTTCATAGTGAGATCCTGTCTCAACAAACAAAACAACAACAAAAAGAAAAAGAAAAAGAAATCCTCTTAATTCATTCTTCTCAGTAGCTTGGCAACTTGTGCTTGTCACTGTACCCAGTCTACCCATTTTAAAGGTGCACTTTGATGAATTTGGGAAGCTATGTACATGTTGTGTAACCATCACCACAAATAAGGCAGAGGACCTTTCTGACTACCAGGTTTTCTGGTGATAGTACTGGGGAAGAACATAAAGCCTCAGGTGTGCTAAGCCAGCAGGCTACTTCCTCACCTCCAGTCAGCATAATGCTTTCTCAAATTATCCACATCCTTGCATGTCAAAGGCTTGTCTCTTTTTATTGTTGGGTGACAATCTGTTGCATAGACTATCACAATTTATCAGTTCACCAGTTGAACACTTAAAGTGTTTCCAGTTTGGGCTCTTCTGGATGAGCTGTTATCAAAATGCTAGTATAAACAAACCAAAACTATGAAATTCTTGAAAATTCAACGTCCAACAAGTAAAAATTGGGTGCTACTCTGGGGTGTCAGAGAATAAACAGTTGATGATCAAGTTGAAGAGCAAGCAACTGACTTTATAAAAAGCAACTATAACTAAGACTGAGGGTTGGGGTGGGGACACTTACACTAAATAAAGAGGGCTGCTGATCAGGCACCTTCACAGCATGGGAAACATGGATTGCAACATCACTGCTGGGACAGAATGATACATACACTAGTTGTTTCATTTTGACAGGGACTGGAATTGAGCCAATAGACTCAAGCCTTTTTTCCTGTCTGCTTTTTGATGGCCTGTCCAGGCATGGAAACAAAGGGCTCTATTTTCAGAGTCAGAAGAACTTTCCCGTTGTGCAGCTTTTGGACAGGGGTACATAATCTTGGCACATGTGTGTGTGTGTGTGTGTGTATACCTTAAGAGCTGTTGGAAAGATAAGTGTGTATATTATTTTGTAAGTGTCTAGTACCTAGGCAGGACTCAGTGAGCAGATATTATACTTAGAAATCATGTTTAAAAAAAATGTTTCTTTAGGAAGCCAGGATGCTTTAGAGCAGTTTTTAAGCCACATCCATTTCTCCCTCCATTATTTTCATAAGCATCGAAGAACCGGATTAGGCCAAATCTGAGTAGATTTTAGAAGCATATCCCATCAGTCCCAAGGAGCTCTGGGTGGCAACTTCTTTTATCTATGTCCACTCTCACAGCTCTCTGGTGAACCTGCCTGATCTCCTCAGTGCTTACCCTGGAGCCCTGACTGCGGGTCTTGGGTCCCTTGTAGCCTGGGTTTTATTTTATTTATTTATTTATTTTTATCTGGGACCACTCGGGTCCACAGGTTCCCTCTGCACATGTGTGTGCTCTGTGATAGACTAGGAGGGGTATTAGTTGGAACTGGAGGGTATGGGTTTGAATTCTGACTTTATCGCCCCTGCCCTCAGCACACTGTGTTTTGGTCCCAGCCTTTGGACGTCTTTTCCCCATCTACTGCAGGTAACATATTACCTCACTGGGCTGCAACTGGGTTACAGGATGTAATGCTGCCAGAGTGTCTCAGCAGATGCATGCTGACTCTTGATCGCGTGCACTTATTAACCAGGCTTTTTACATTTCCCACAATTCCTGAACTCCCTTGGCTGCTTTTGTAGTTCAGATGAAAGGATCTACCTTGAGTGCCACAGGAATCCCTTGGTGGAGAATCAGTACCGTTCTGAACTAACGCTCATCCTTTAGGAAAGAAGGGCGGGGCTATTTTCTGCCTTCTCAGGGCTTAGGCTCTCACCTGGGTTTTCAGTTCAAGGGGCTTTCCTTAGGTAGGAGGTGTGGGTTTGTTCGGCTGATCCCGCACGCAAGCTGTGGCTCTCGGGTCCCTCCCCTTACCACAACCTCCTCAACCACCTCTCCCGGTAGCGGGCCCATTTGGGGGTGGGGGGGCGTCCTTATCGCTTTCATTGATTTACAGCTCCGGTTGTAGCCCCCTCTCCCCACCCCGCCCCAGGCTATATCAGCTAGGCTGACTTTTCCACTGCCTTCCCTCCGTGGGAGGTGCCCGCTGTCTGTCCCTCCCCCTCAGCCCTGGGCACAGACTCCCAGACGAAACCTGGGGGTGAGCTGGAAAGAGGCAGGGCTGTGCTCTGCCGCCTGCTCGGTTTGAATGCGGGCACGCGGGCCCCATTGGGTGAGCGCATCCCTACCGGGCGGGGCCAGGTGCGGCATTCCTGCAACCAGGTGTTTCCTTTTGTTTTTCTCGAAGGCCACAGTAGGTTTTCCTTGAGCCACTCCAATTCACCCCCTCCCAGAAAATAAAGGGTGCTGTTTCTGTAAACATTCTCCTTAAGATGTTTGGGGGCGAACTGCGGGCTCCGAAGTCATGCCTGGTTGCTTTAAACTTGCATTTTTATTAAGGAAGGAGATAAAAAGCAGAAACCAGTGAGAACTGGGAATTGTTTTACTGTATACATGTGATATTTGGTATTTTCGAATTTAAAACACTTGTAACGAAATACTATTCTAAGTAATGAAGCTTTGAAAATGCATTTAAGAAAAGGAAATTTAGGGCTGGAGAGATGGCTCACCCGTTAAAGGCTCATAACCAAAAATACAAGAAAAAGAAATTTAGCTATGCTAAATTTAGCCATGTGGTGGTGCTTGCATGCCTTTAACCCCAGCATCCAGCAGGCAGAAGAAGGCGGGTCTTTGTGAGTTAAAGGCCAATCTGGTTTATAGGAGTTACAGGACAGCCAGAGTTACATAGTGAGACCCTATATATATTTTGTCAGAACATAATAAAGACCCTATATATATTTTGTCAGAACATAATAAAGACCAGGCAGCCACGCCTGGCTTTACCTTTTCAATTACACCTGGTCCATTGCCAAGCTGGTTCCCAGCAGTTTTGTAACATATCAAAAGGCAACAAAACGGATTTTCATGGTTTCGCTCCCTGTCTCATTTTGTTTTCCAGTCCAGAGCACAACCACCAGAAGACACCAGAAGGAAGCCAGTATTGGGGAAACTTGGCACTCTTTTTACCGCTGGAAGGAGAAGGAACACCAGGAACGGGTTAGAGAGTCCCACCAACTCAAATACCAAATCGGCCTCTGCTAAACTCCCTGAAACAGAGAGTGAGAAAAATAAGGCTCAGGGCAGCCAACCAAAGCCAAACAACGCGGGCTCTGGGCAGGAGGCAGAGGGCCAGCCTGCGCAAAGCTGTGATCAGACAACCCCCTGCGATGCCGAACTGACACCTTGCTCCAACAGCAGTGTAGGGGTTGTGCACCAGTGCCACGACAGTGATTCAGCCCAATTAGAACCTCTGCAGGCAGAGGGAGAGACTTTTCCGAATGCCACCACCGCTGCCAAGGAGCTGCATTCCTCACCGGGGAATTGCTCCGGGCAGGAGAGCGCAGAGACGCCGGCCCGCAGTCCGGGGGAGGACGCGTTGCCAGGCGCTGCTGGCCTCCAACCAGAGACAGCGAGGGGTGTGTCGGGGTCGCCGCCTGAGGAGCGCCTCGTGGGAGGACTAGGAGAGGCCCCCGACGGACCCCCCGGCGTGGGTGCCGAAGCGGGCTCTCTGGGGGCCACCGGGGAAGCAGTTGCGCCAGGTGAGCCTCCCTCCGTGGGTGCAGAGACCAGCCGCACAGCCTGTTCCGTCGACCGCGCGCATCCCGCCAAAGTGCTAACTTTGGACATCTACTTGAGCAAGACTGAGGTGGCGCAGGTGGACGAGCGGGTCCCTATAGCTCCGGGGACAGACGATTGCGACGATTCGGACGACATGGAGAGGAGGTCAAGCGGCCGCCGGTCGGGCCGGCGGAGGAAGTCGCAGAAATCCACGGATTCCCCGGGCGCGGACACAGTGGCGACCGAGAGCGCGGTCAAGGACGACGCGGTGTTCGACGACGAGGTGGCGCCAGACGCGGCTGCTGAGAACGGCTCGGCGGAAAGGAAAGTGAAATCGGTACACGCGACTCCCGACGCGGGCGCAGTCTCGGCCGCCAGCCCGGAGCCCAAGCCCAGCGCCGGCCCCCGGGGACAGCTCCGAGGCGAACCGGATCGCGGCAAGCAACTGCCGCCCGCCTCGTCGCCCACCAAGAGGAGGGGTCGCAGCCGCGTACCCGAGGCGGTGCCCAGCCCGGGACCGCGCGCTCCGGCCAAGGAGTCCCCACCCAAGAGGTCACCAGCCTCGGCGGACGGCGGGGAGGAGGCGGGCCGTGTCGTCCCGCGCGAGCTCACAGTCAGAAGCAGCTCCCTGCTGCCAGAGATCAGGCCCGAGCACAAGAGGGGCCCACTGCCCCACCACTTCGACGGCCGTGGTGACGGGGGACGCAGCCGAGAGTCGGGCAGGGGATCAGGAGCATCCGACGCCGACAGCCTGAAGCCCAGGAACCATTTCGGTGTGGGCAGATCGACTGTGACCACTAAAGTGACCCTGTAAGTAGCTGCGGAGTCATTCTGGGCAGGTGGCTGCTCGGGGTTGTATGGCTGTCTGTCGACTTTTTTTTTTTTTCTGTTGAAAACGTCAAAGAGAGAAGGAGCTGTTTGCAGAGCTAAGGTTTAGAGTATGACACATTTGGCAGCCTCCACGGTTAATTCCTGCCTTAATATAAGATCTAAAATCAATGCAAAAATAAGATATGCCTCGAGGCACGGTGCTTACATAAACAGTAGCGATAAGAATTAACGGATTGATTTAGCTAATTATATTCTTTATCCAAAGTGTACAGGGGTATTTCAGGGTAGTCACAGGGAGCCAGCAGTATTTTGAGTTGTGATCCAGTGGCTTTGACATGGGAGACTTCAAGAGAACTTAAGGAAGTTAGTACATTGTTGTCCAAAGTAAGTCTAGAGGAAGTCTCTAATAATTCCGCCTTCTATGATCTAGGGAGCCTGTTGGTATTTTTGCTGCTGGGCTGGAAATAATATCGGATATTGAGGTGATCGCTGTTATTGCTGAAAATTACCTAAGTGAAAGGACGCAACAACCTACTGTGTCTGCGCTCTCGTGTTTAGCAATTTCCCAAGTACTTATTGAGTGCCCTTTGTGCTGTGTCCTATGGGGGGACATGATTCACACCTGTGATTCAGTCTGTTGCCCTCAACGTGTACGCCCCCCTTGTTGCAGAAAGGAGCGCACAAATCAAATAAAGATGGCCCAAGTACCTTTTGCGGCCATAAGGGTTCTGGAGGTACAGGGCGAGAAGCCACTCATTTGCTGGAGGCGCTTGGGCTTGTGACTTGATGGTAACTGATTTGTGTGGACAAGACAGGGAGGGCGGTCTACAGAACTGATCGTCCCAGCAGGTGAAAATTATCGAGTTCTCAATGTTTTCCTACGTTGGTTCACACATTAATCATAAAGGCTGGTCATTTGCAGCCTTGTTATTTTTTGAACTGAACGGTTTCATCCTGTTTGTTTTCTTAAAAGGAGTAAGCTTTGAAACGGGTCTGTTTGGAAGCCAGTGGGGAGAGAGTTGTGCTTAATGAATAATGTTGAACTACCTCACCAGCTGGCAACTTGGAGACCTTTGACATAATCAGATATTTATTCTGTGATGGTAGCGTCAGGAAAGTAACCAGCGTGAATGATGCCCATTATTTGTGGAGACCAGTGTGAAATGAACACAGAAACCTGCTAAGCCTTGCTGGGAGAAACCGGGCTGGACGCTCCACCTGTCGTCCAATCAGAAGACAGCAGTGGAAAAACCAGAAAAGTTACGCTGTTGAGGGACTGTAAACAAGCTCGGGAAGGGATCTGACTGACCATGGACCCGAGCAAATTGTCTTTTTTTTTCTCCCTACTGGTCATTTTTTAATTTTTTTACTTCACCGCTCATTTTATTTAAATTTCATTAGTACAATGTCTTACACATGATGAACAGGCAGGATCTTTCAGACCCATTAGTCCTGTTATGACTGGATTTTAGGCAACAATATTGACAGACTGTGATTTGGTTCTTTGGTGGTCTCACCCTATAGCCCAGGGTGGCTCCTAGCTCACTATGTAGCCGAGGCTGGCCTGGAACTCAGTTTTGCTACTTGAGGCCATTTTGCTACTTTACAGGACTGCAGATATGAGCCTGGCTTGTGGGGGGTGGGGGGACCGTGTCTGATTGAAGAATTTTTTTAAAAAAAAAGCTATATCACCTGAAAAATGATGACTGAATCCTGTTAGAAAAAAATGATTTCTTCACTTTTTTATTGGACACTGACATTATTAAAGGAATATGTTTAAAATAGGGAGGTTCTTCCTTTTATAGCATAGCCTTGGCCCTTTGGACTCCCTCTCACGTCATAATGCAGGGATTACAACATAAATTACAGGAGCCTTCCTTTTAATCAGCCCCGACTGAGTTAATTGCAGAGACTCTTGGTAGCCCAACTTAATGGTAGAGAGTGTGAGTTGTAAAGGTGTTTTGATCCTGTGTAAATCTTTAATGAGCAGATATGCTTCCTCCTCTTCAGGGAGCCCTGGGCTCACCTGGAGTGCTTTCCACACACATCCCAGGATGCACTTTGATGTCCACTTCGCTACTCCTTCGCTGACTGGCCACATTTTCTTTGTCTTTTTTTTTTTTAATATTCCCGGTATGTCACCTTTGCTCATTAATTAATTAATACAACATTCACAAACTGTTTCTTCTCGTCCACTGGCTCAGATTTCAATCCTGAAGCCTGCTTTTCTGTTTTTGTTTTTTGAGACAGAGTCTCATTATAGCCCAAGCTGGCCTCTAACTCATTCTGATTGCCAAGAATGTTTCTGAACTGATTCTCCTGCCTCCAGATTGCAGGCAGTGGCTACCAAGTCTGACTTTCATTTGACTCTTAAATTTAAGATATGAGCTAACAATAAGAAAGCCTGGGTACTTATGGAGATAATGGAGAAAGCAGTGCCTAGAGGAATTTCTAAACACATATCAGGCTCAGATTTGTAACCCGGGCTTCCCATTTTATTCCTCTGGAGGCTCAAAAGGCCCCACTTTCCTGGGGCTCTGAGGTGTGTGATGCCAGTCTGGAGAGCTTGGGATGTTCTTATCTGATAAATCTGATAAAATTAGCTCATTGAATTCTCACTACCATACCCCCCATATACCCCTCAACCCTCCTCTAGTCTCCTACCGCCCCCACCTTCAGTGATAAAATGGAAAGCAGCTAAGGGCTTATTCGGGTTGGTCTAGTCTGACCCCTAATGGGGAAGCGGGGTAGTATGGTATAATGTGGTGTCAGAGACAAAGATCCTGCCTGCTTCAGAGGGAGGCCCTGTCACTAGCCATGTGACCTCAGGAGAATCATTTACCTTCTCTATACCTCAGCTTTCTTGCTTTAGAACAGAACTTACAAGTCGTACATGGAGTAAACCAACTTAAGTAACTTGTCAAGTGCCTGGCAAGCAGTGGTTTTCCTTTAATACAGACTGAGAAGCCTCTCTGCCTGCCCCCAGGAACGCTTGGTTCATGAAATGGAAAAATGGGAATGAATTAGACTGAAAGCAGCTGTGGGGCCTCCTGGTCCTGCAGCTTCTCTTAGCCCTAACTGTAACCCCTCAAGGGGACGTGGAGAGCCTCCTGGTCCTGCAGCTTCTCTTAGCCCTAACTGTAACCCCTCAAGGGAACGTGGAGAACCCTACAGCTTCTCCTAGCCCTAACTGTAACCCCTCAAGGGGACGTGGAGAACCCTACAGCTTCTCTTATCCCTAACTGTAACCCCTCAAGAGGACTTCCAAAAATTCTCTTAACCGTAAGTTTTGGGTGAAATAAAATTAATCCTGCTTTAAATAATGTAGGTGTTTTGTGTTACCTTTTAAGCTACAGATACAAAAGAGACTAGGGCAGAGATGTGAAATAATTTGGCTAAGTTTACACGGATGTTAGTGTGAGAGCCAGGGCCAGGGCTAGGGCCAACAAATGCCAACAGTACATGTTTTGTTTCCACGAAGGAACACACTGTGTACATTCAAAGGCATTATTTCCAGTAGTAAGTAATTAGATCCAAGAAACGTGAATGAGAGGGGAGACTGCCCAAGAGTAAACCAATTATGATATAATCATACAATGGGATTTTACACAAACATTAAAAAAAAAACTTTTCAAGGAAAACATTTCAGGGACCTCTAATTTTCTTAGCAAGAGGCCAGCTGCCAAGCCCCATGAACACAGCAGTTTGTATTCTAATCAAATATTTATGCATCTGAAACCATCAAGAATGAGGCAGAATGTTGGCAGCAGGTTTATGAATGATTTTTTTAATATTTATTTATTTATTTTTTATGTGTGCAGTGTTCTGTCAACATGTATCTCTGCAGGCCAGAATTGGGCACCAGATCTC
>LOJH01006424.1:8153-32474 GCA_001685095.1 Ellobius talpinus
TCTCTCTCTCTCTCTCTCTCTCTCTCTCTCTCGTGTGTGTGTGTATGTGTGTGTATGTGTGTGTGTGTTATGTACATAGGAACTTGTACCTATACATGCACAGGGGCCAAAGCAGGTCCTTAGGAGTCTTCCTCTATTATAAGATGTATTTCCTCTAAAGTAGGGTCTCTCCCTGAGCTTTGGGCTTGCATGTTTTCAATTCAGCTGCAAGCCCTAAACCTGAGAAGTCTTTTAGTCTTCTTTCCACTTAGAACTGGGGTTAGAGGCATGTGTGGGCTGTCCAGCTTGCTGCATGCATTCTGGTTCTCTAACTCTTTCCTCTTACTTGTGCACCAGCACCCTTAACTGCCAAGCCATCTCTCTAGCCATGCATGCGGGAATTCTGTGCAGATGAACTGTGAATAAAGGGATGCATGCTACTGTGGGATTGCCTGATGGTGAAGCTGGCAACAGACACCATCACCTTTGCTCAGCTCCCTAGCCTGCTTGGGAAGCTGGCCAATCTTTCCTCCAATTACACTGCCATTATGGAACTTTCCATCTAAATCTTTGCTGAAATACGTGTGCAGGCTTTAGCCACGGACTGCTAATGAAGGTACTGAAAGCAATGAACAGTAGAAAGCCTACAAGGGCCAAGGTCAAACTGCTGTAACCTCTTGGATGATTAGAGGAGGAAATACAAGTTCATTGGCGGGGATCCAAACTTTAGGCCATCACAGATCCAAGTAAGAACAGAATTCTGGGTCCTACCTCCACAGTCCTCCATCCATAATTGCCTTCCACTTGCAGGGAACATTTGGTTGATTGATAAGTTATATCACCAGTTCATGAATTTGGGTATCATTTGACCCAGATATAAAAGCTGATGTCCATATGGATAATTTCAGTTAAAAGTGTATGACTTCCACTCTGAGAAAAATAACAGTAGACAAAAGGAGACAGTTGGGAGTAGTCTGGGCATCTTACTTCTGTTTCTGTTCACATATGGAATTGGATGATTTGAAATATCAAGGTGAAATACTAGACAATACCTGAGAGGAAAGCAGCAGCAAGGGAACCAAGGCTTTGGACCTTGGCAGTTTGTTACTTTGAATGAAAACAGATCAAACAGCTCACTATGCCCAGTTCCCCCCGTACATAAAAGACTGACAAGGAGTTACACGTCAGATTCCCTTCATCTCCACATTGCCAAGCTTCACCAATGAAAATCACATCACAACTCAAGGGGAAAAGTAATCAACTTATATGAATAATAACAAATTAGTTTTTCCCTGATGTAAATATCTTCCAAACGTTTGTGTATTCATCATTGAGAAGTTCTATGGCACAAGCTTCTCTTAACATGGAGTATAAGCTAGGAAGGCAAGACATCTTATTGCATGTTCCACCACAATGCTGGACCCTTTGAACTATTTTTCTCTCAGCAGTTGCTGGCAGGTGTGTGAAGTAAGCAGCCCAAGTAGTGCCTGAGATGTCAGAAATCCAGAGATTCAGCAAAGGTCCTGGAAAAATCTGATTTCTAATACAAAGAGGCTGCGTTAGAAAAAAATATATATAAGGGCTAGGATGATGGCTCTATTGACAAAATGCTTACCACACTAACACAAGAACCCGAGGTCTGCCTCTAGAATTCATGGTTGTTTTGTTTGTTTGATTCATTCTTTTAAAGCCAGGCATGATGGCTCCCCTTGTAATCACAACATCCCAGTGCTGTGGAGACAGGTGATTCCTTGGAGCTCACTGGACAGCCAGCTAAAACTATATGGAGATATTCAGGGCAACAGCAGACTTTTTCTCAATAAGTAAGTACATAAGTAAATGAATGAATGATCACACAAACAAACAAGTAATAAAATAAAATGGTTGTTGACACCAGAGAAATAATGCCAGAAGTGGACCTATGGTTTCCACACATGCGCGTGCACATACACACATGCACACACACATGCACACATACACACATGGACACACATGCACACGCATGCGCACACATACATACACACACAGGAGGGATGAAGTCCACACATGAGGCTGAGATTTAATCCTGTCAACATCTGCTGTTATTCGCATCAACGAGAAGTACCCTCAGAGGAGCCTAACAGATCTCTCGTTCCTAACGTTGCCTCCTTTGGAAAAGCACTGATCTTTGTAGTTTCCCAAAAGAAGTAGGAGGGAGAAAGGATTATTTGTTCAAATATGTCTGCTAACAATTATTTCAGAAGTACTAAGAAGAACACGAATAACTTTTCGGTGACCTTATCAGCACCATTCTGAACTTTGGCAGGAAAATAAAAACAAAAATTCCAACATAACTTTAAAAGCATTTTAAAGCTATTTCTTGTTTTTATTTTTAAATGCATGATGCTTAGGGCAAGGGGAAAACCTTGGCAAGATACAATTTGGACTCTCTTAGATAAAAATTGCTATAGTTCAATTTAGTTTCATAAGGTATAAAATTTTATGAGAAATAGACTTACATAAATAACTGTTAGACATCTTTAAATCTGAAAGCTAAGACACAGTGGGCTTCCCTCATGCCCAGGAGACAGAACTTGAATATTAGGTTCAGACTTCCTTGTGTTTTAATTGACTCAGGAATGGGAGACAAAGGGTAATTCAGAATTATGAAAGACCAAAGAATTGATTTGATCTTGCAGTTATTAATTCTCAGCTTCCAAGTTTAATGCTGACTCTGGATATTTCCTCACTGGGGACCATTCTGGGTGCCTTGCCTACATTCTGGTCAGCTTGCTAATTAAAGCATGGGCTTTGGTACCATTGGTCTGATTTGAGACCTGGATCATATGGAGGTGCTCAGTCTACTTTGGAGGGTCTCAGCCAGAACAGAGATTTGTCTCACTATGTAATGCAACATTGCTCTTCAAAGTGCACACAGCCAGAATATGACCATCGTCTCAGCCTTGCTTGAATAGCGAGATTAGAACACTAGGAATTTATGTATATGACCAGGGGCTTTATTTTTTTCATCTTAAGTACTAGATGGCTAGCCAATTGTGGCCTTAGTGAACCATCTTAACTTTGATGATGCTCATTCGTCTTTTCTATGGTTCATTTTGGGCAGGGATGTGGCCATGTTCTCAAGGTAGTCTTGGAGTCACAATACTCTGACGTCAGACTCCTGAGAAGCTTCTATCACAGACTTGCTCCACAACATACAGCTGACTCTTTTCATGTATACTTATGGTATGCTTATTATACTGGGGTTTGAAACCAGGGTATAACACATGCTAAGCAACCACCCCACCCCTGAGTGTTCCATCACCACCTATAAAATACACAAAAGAGTAAGCAGTGCTTCATGGTGTTAAAACATTAAAAATTCACTTTGGACCAATGTTTCCCAACCACCCAATGTTTTCTCCTCTGTGTAGTTTCAGTTACATAAACTAACTATGAATCTAAAAGCATTCATAACACTACACTGGTATAGTCATTTTCATTATTATTGGTTGTTGGTCCTGTATGCTTAGTTTATACATTAAATTTCCTCACAGGTGCATACCTATAGAAGTTAATATAATGCATGCATGTTTTGGTACTATCCCCCAATTTAGTATGTCTACAGAGATTTTGAAATCTGTATCCTACAGGTAAAAGAGACTAAAAGTAAAATAATGAATTTATGTAGACCATGGAAAAAATGAAAAGTGTTTTTAAACAACCTGATGATAATTTATCTATTTCTTTAAGGAATTTTCAGAATCACTGATTAGCCTCCTACTTAAAATGTCCACATTCACAGGACATGAGAACTATGTGGGATTTCAGTGATCATGCTATTCAAATCTCACAGTTTAGAGCTAGAAGCCTATGTTTCAGTGGTGAGTAGCTTGATGGAGGCAATGTTGATGGCTGATGGAAAGAATATAGAGGGAGAGTGATCTTAACTCCTTCGGACACACAAAGAATAGAAGGTCTTATACGAATTCTCACTAGACAGGAAATAGCAATTTGAATATCAAGGTCACATGGAGATTTTGTGTTATATCTGCATGTTTCTTAAGTTTCATACCTGTATTTTATAGCTATTATAGGTTTATCTGCGCATAAATGTCATATTTTTGTCATGTATATGAGTATTTTGATTTTATACATATATGTTTATATTTATTGTATATTTAACTTATGATAATTATATAAGGATACACTCTTAAGAAAAGATCTTTACTCATTAGATAATTGTGAGAAAGCTGATGTAAGTAAATAATAACGAATATTTGGAAGAGAGAATGAGCTATATAGTAGATTTGGCTGATAGATAAAATCCCGGACTAGAACCAGCACTGGCCTCCTTCATACAGCAAGCATTTAGCATGCTCTGACAGTGTGGACAGTCCTAAACTCAGCTCCGAGCAGTGTCGGGAAAATCCATCAGTAACAGCCCTTGATTCCTTCCTGACCACACACTTAGTGCACATTGCCTCACATACCAACTTGCAAGCATTAGAAACTGTGGAACTGAGGAAAAGAGGAAGAAACAGTGTGAACCAGAGGGAGAAATGGGGGGGATCCTAGAGGCAATTACAAATAAGGTCTGGCTGTTTGTGCCCCTCTTGAAGGCCAGTCATAGAAAACAATTTTATAAAAATACATTGATATTCTTCCTTCTCCTTCAGAAAGCTGAACATTTACACTTCCCAAGGCTAAGCAAAGTTCATTCAACTGGGTTTATTTTCTAATGATTTTATTTATAACACAATAAAATTCAAAAGGAAATTGATAAGCTTGGCTGATGAGAACGGGCTTTGGTTTTAGCAGCGCTGAGAAGTGAAATGGAAACATCCTCTTTCCTTCAGCCAAAAAAAACAAGTCTTTTCAAATCTTACTGATATCTCCACTGGCAACATTTTTAGCATTTTGGCATTCCTGTTCTGCTCAAGACTGTAAAAGTTTATGAGTCTAAATAACTCTCTGGAGAGGATCTGCCCACACCACTTCACAGCTGGGTAAGTTCAGATATGTGCAAAGCACAAAACCTGTTCTAAAAGAGTAAACTCCACTGGGACTGTTTCAAATAATTGTTATATGTGTAGCAAAACATAAATACCAGAATGCATTCTTCCTTAAGAAATGAGTATGCTTCCATTTTTCAAAGCTAGTGTTAACAAGTAATTTGCCCTTTTTTTAAAAAATGTGGGTTTTGAGGTGTAGACTGTGAAATAGACATTGGGAGCAAACTCAATGGATGAGAAAAGAGTGTGCCTTCTCAGGACCAACTCAAGACAGTACTGATGCCCTCCTGGCATCCTATGTCTGCATCCTAGTGCAGGTTTCTGAGTGCTTGTGCAGGTAGGGATGTGGCAGTCAGAGGTCAAGGATGGCACTGTGTTTTTTTAGACCTTGTCTCTCTCTGAAACTGGAGCTCACTAACTAAACTGCTAGGCTGGGTGAGTAGAACCCTTCAGGAATCCCCCCATCTCTGCCTCCCCAGCACTGGTTGGTACAGGTACCCACATTAGTGCCAGCTACTTTATGTGTGTGCTGGGGTACACATAGATCCTCATCTTTGAGTGGCAAGCGGTTTATGGCTTGAGCTGTCTCCATCGCACAGTCTTCTTCCCTTTGACTATGTCACACACTCTGGCACACTGTTAGCTCATCATATGAATCAGAAATAATGCGGTTTTCCCTGACTTGGTGGCACTAAATAGTGTTTACTGGGCTTAATGGCCTTCTGGGTAACCTGTGGTGAGCAGAGCTTGGGTACATGTGAAAGATGCCTGGCCAGCCCTTCCTTCCTGCTGTTCATAAGAATGATTTCTTCCTGAGTTGCAAATCCATTCCCTAGGCAGATTAAATATTTACGAAGTACTTAAAGAACCCTTCTCTGCATTTGAACATGAAAATAGAAACGCTTGTTCATTTCAGCATGCAAAAACGCCCCCCTTCCCCAATAAAGGGCTCTGAGTTTAACTCCTATCAATTCTGTGACCTGAGAAAAACAGGAGCGTGGGACAGTTGGATGTCACCTAAGCATGGAGTCCCGAGTCGCGTGTGGACACAGAAGTAAACGCAAAAGTTCTCGGAAGCTGCCAGCAATGCCAAAGTTTTGTATTATTTAATTCACACTGTTTCCTCTGGGCTTAGAGGCGAAATGGGACTCAAAGAGCTTTCTTTACCTTTTAAGCATTAAGCCGTTTTACATATCATACTACGTCTTATTGCATAAAGACATCGTATTTCCTATCAATTAACATGTTATTTTGCATTTGTTCATTAGGGGTTTTTTTGGAATTTACTTTAACATAAAGGTTCCATGTATTGTATTCCTAAATAAAAACAGCATCAAAATCTTTTTGGAACTCCCCAAACACAGTTACGGAATAATGATCATATGCTAAAAACTGTAAAATGCAATTTGTGCCGTGCCCCATTTACTACAAAATCACTGCAAACAATGCATTGTGTACAGTGTATCGCCCCAGGGAGACTGGATCAGCTGAAGAAATGAGTAAGGAACCCTGCCTTGGATATCAGCTAACTCTGCTTCAGCGCTTTTACAAACTATTTGTTATGATATTCCTTCCTGTCAAGCACATAATATGATTTTCTCAATAAAACCCAACCATTGCTGTAACTCCAGTTTCCCTTATTTTCCCCTTTTTGAAGCACTAAATATTTAAAAAACGCAGACATGCAAGTCTCCAGCCAGTCATCAGATCCACAGGCCTCCTTGCCTAAGGTACGGTAAGGATGTAAGGATCCAGACAGGGGACCATTATGTCATACCGACAGACACAGCGACAGTTCCTGGGGTGCTTACCTGCCCACAAGCCAGGCCCATTCCTCTCTCTCCCATGCCGTGAGGACATGACAAATTTAACTCCAGGGCATCTGCTCCAGAAGCCTGTAAGGTACCCAAAGAAAATGAGAGAAAAGACAAAACTTTATTCAGAGATCAAGATGTGTTCCCCATTGACCACCAAGATCACATCTTCTAAGCTGGAACACTGATTTCACCATAGTTTCCTCCTCAAGTACACGCTATCTCTGGAGCTAAATTGCAGACAACAACAACAAAGCATGGATTGAGAGTTTGAAAGTTGTAACTTGCTGCTCCATATGCATTCCATTTCATCTTTGTAATTCACATAACCTTAATTTTTATTTAAAATCCATGTAATATGTCTGTGGTATTCATGTGGGTCTCTATATGAGTGGGCACTGTACACATTTAGAAGTCAGGGGCCAACATGCAGGAGATCATTCTCTCCTTCCACTGTTTGGGTTCTAGGGATAAAGGTTGTAGGGCTTGATGATAAGTACCTTGACTCCCAAGACCCATCTCACAGCTCCCGACTCTCAGAATCTCTGTGTTATTGCACTGTGTATCTATGGGCAGGAGAAATGAAACTCATTATGCTCAATGGCAGGGCTGGCTGTTAGATGAGATAATAGAAATTTGAACACAATCTGTTAGGGACCATATTTTATCTTTCCTAAGCAGTTTCTACTCTGTAGAAACAACTCTCACTAATTCTGGATGATTGATGATGGAAAGAGGCCTGTAAAGAAAAATGTAGTTAGATACCTAGAGTGAATGAGTGGAATTAAAGTGTCCTAAACTAAAAGCCAATTTCATCATATTTAAAAACAGCTTATTCCAAGAGGCACAAGCTATTGGTTATCTTATCAGACTTCAATAACTGTGAGTTCTAATTCAAATTATTTGTACTTTAATACATAAATAGATACTTTTAAAATGTAGAGAACAGTTCAGAATACTTGGAGCATCTTAAAATTTGTGGAATGTTTACTGGGAAATATTTTAAATACTTTTTAGGGGCTGGGAAGATGGCTTAGTAGGTATGGTGATTTGAAAGTTAATCGTCCAAACAGAGTGGCACTATAAGGAAGTGCGGTCTTGTTGGAGTTGTGCTGTTGTTGGAGGAAGTATGTCACTGTGGAGGTGGGCTTTGAAGTCTCATGTATGCTCAAGATACAGCCCAGTGTCTTGTTGCCTGCCTATCAAGATGGAGGACTCTCAGCTTCAGTACCATGTCCTGCATGCTGCCATGTCTCCACCATGATGATAATGGACTAAACCTCTGTAACTGTAATCCACTCCATTAAATGTTTTCCTTTATAAGAGTTGCTGTGATCATGGTGTCGCTTCATAGCAATAGAAACTCCAGCTAAGGCAGTGTGTAAGAGTATTTGCTGTTGAAGCATGAGAACCTGGGATTGAATTCAGCATGGAATGTAAAATTCTGGTAAGGTTTTGTGTGCCTGTCACCCTATTCTTGGGAGAGGAAAGAGATGGGCATCCTTAGAGGAACTTTCCAGCTAATGAAAGACCCTGCCTTAAAGGAATAGAAGATGACACATGATTCCCCTTCTGGCGTCTGCATGAAAAAAATGGCAACTACATTCAAATGTATAACACACATACACACACATACCTTTTAAAGTTTAATACAGTAACTCAAGGGTTATATGACACATATATTAAATTTGCCAAGTTTTACATTATTTACCCACTTCTAGAATCTAACAGTAAGTTTGTAGTTAGAGGCTTGAATAGAATTCAAAAATAATATCACATATGCATTGCCTCACAGAAAGGCCTTTATTAAAAAAATTGACTATTTACTAAACATACCAGGTTGTTCTTTAAGTCAAAAGCTGTTTCCTCAATATTTCTCTTTACTTCCTAATTGTTTTTTTTCTGTTTCACAAACTTCAAGAGGGATCATAACAAACTGAATTCTAGTTATTTCTCAGCTGATTTTCTTGCCCATCTTCATTCATTTGTGCACCTGCATTCTCTTCTGTGCATTTGTGAAGGTCCATTTGATCGTTTCCCGTGTTTTAAAGCATGGACACATTATGCTGCTTTGCTACCATAACCCAGCTTGGAAATGCTTCCTATTACATAACAGTGACTGTACATCATGCCATTTCCTTCTTGCTGGCTTTCAGTGAGTACAGAAAGGACCCAGCCTACTGGCGTCTGAATTTGGTTGTAAAGGATTGGGGCAGTTTCAGGTGAGTCAGTAAGCCTTCCTAGTCTACAAATGGATAAGTCTAAAGTGCAAGGAATGTGATCTATCCCAAATTCATGCCATATGGGAATCATCCACTTAATTTAGATTGGGCATTGGAATTGTATATGGCAGTGCAATAGTACTTTCTGTAGTTACTTAGGGTATTTCCTTTAGACTGATTTATTTAGAAATTGGTAGCAAATCACTGTCACTTTAGATTAACAGATCTTTAGGGGCACTTTACACATACTTATATTATGCATATGTCTTTGCAAACTGACAGTTAACCAGTGTGGTAGTCGATGATAGCTAAAGCTAATTGAGTACATTCCATATGCAAGGATATTTTACTAAATCTTTTGTTTTTATCTTACTTTGGCTCTCAAGCAACTCCAAAAGCTAAGAGATATCATCATGCCCATTTTATGGTTGATAAACCAAACATAAAAGAGTCAAATGACCCATCGCAAAGTAGATCCTCTGACTTATCCAGTGATTTTTATCAACGGGTGAATTATTATCAACTTCTTAGGAATTGTTTGTTCCTTAAGTAAAGTACAAATACCACATCTTGTCTTTCATTTTCAGTGTCCAGACTTCACGCTGCTATGTAAAATCACGTATATATGTGATGTAAAAGTAGATACAAAGTTTATAAAAGAGTGAAGAGGACTCTCAGGAGCAGGGAGGCAAACAATAAGAGGGAGCGAGGTATGAGGGGAACAAGGGCAAAGCACATTATAGACATGCATGCAATTCCCTTATAAATCCAGTACTATGGAAACTGGAAATGCAACAATCAAAAGCCAATTAGAACACCTCCTGGCGATAGCGATGTCACCGATGAGGAAGTCATGGAAAGCATTTCTTGTGTATCAGAGAATGTGTGGTGTCAGAGCCAGAGCCTGAACGTTCTGGGGGCTTTCCTGTTCATTGATTCTGTTTCCATTCACATCCCATTGTGTACAAGCATAGTGCATTGGTCATGGATGTGAGGCTATCTAGTAGACACACATGGAGACACAAAGAGAATGAAGTCATTTGTTCCCCAGCTAGGAGTGCTGCACTGGGCTAAGAAAACATCTTATGGCTCCAAAACGGCTGTTCAAATCACAATTCTCAAACACCTATGGAACATAGTCTTTTCTGAGAATAATTATTTAAATTTCCCAAATAACATATACATGTACCTATCACCAAAACACACCTAAGAGAGGCCTTGGAATGAATATTTAGGCCTTAAAAATTACAATGAGGCTGCTTTGGGTGACACCCAGGGTCTGAGGAATATTCATTTTACCTCTGAATATTCCTGTCACAGGGCCTGACCATCTTCAAGGGAGTCTATTTCCAAACAGCCACAGCCATTCAAAAAAAGCCTCAATTGCTGAATTAGCATGAAATGTTAAAGAAACTGGAGTTGGGCTAACATTGGTGAACAGTCCAACTCCTGTTAGTCACAAAGATTTTAATGACTTAACCCAGAATACACCTATCTTACTTAAAAAGGACTGTGGAAAAGGAACAGACAAGGGGGTGGGGGCAACGGAAAACATTCATGGATGGAGGAATAGCTAAACTCCAGATTAGAAATGTGTTAGAGATGCTCTCTGCTAAGATTTAAGGCCTGTTCCAGAAAACACATGCCTGAAGCTGCGAACCTAGCCACTACTATTAGTCAGCTTAATGGATATAATATAAAACTATTCCCTAAATTTGGATTTCTCTACTCACAGTGCAGATCTCAGATATCATCAGAGAAGTTCCTTTGAGAAGTGGACACTGGCTAATTCAGAAACTCACTAGTGGACAAAGAGGAGAGGATGTGTGCCTAGGGAGTGCTCTGCCACAATCAGGATGTTTGTATAACAGCCCCTCTTCAAGGATCAGGGGACATTAAGAAAGAGGGGGCAGAAGGAGTGAGAGAGCCAAAGGTCAAGGGGCATCAGAGTAAAAGAGCATCTCCTGGACAGCCCAGGGCAGCAGCACTCATAAACCCACAGGAGCCAGGAGCTGTGGTTGCCTGTGCAAAATCAGGGCAGTCAACTTTCCAGCATGGGCTGGGAAGGGTTCTCGATCTTCCACTCTAACTGAGCGTCTCTGGGCAGTTGGTGGCCTCTGAAGGAAGGAGAATGAAGTCTCTCTCTCTCTCTCTCTCTCTCTCTCTCTCAGATGTGGTTGGTTCTTTATAGACTAACCATACTTCAGTAGATGGCCTTATGCACAGGAGTATATGGGCAGCACAAATTAATACAACAATTAATAAAAGCCCAAACAATGTGTAGGAGGAGTAAACGATAGCAGTGGGAGCCAAAAAGTGTAGAAAGTCAACGGAAAATACCTGGTGGGGGGTAGGTTAGGGACAGCACATGTAGGACCTAAAGGTCAAGTTGAGAATTTACTGTCAGCTGGGGAGATGACTCAGTTGGTAAAGTGCATGCAACAGAAGCTTGAGGACCTGAGTTTGATACCCACAATGCAAGGGCATCTACAATCCCAGCACTGGTCACTGGGCAGACATTCTGAATAGACCAGTGGGTTCCAGGTTCAGCAGGAGACCGCGTCTCCAAAGGTAACATGGAGAACAATTGAGAATTCCACCTATGGCCTCCACATTCACATACACACATGTGTACTGGCATTTTATTTGTATTTCAATAAATAAAACTTGCCTGAGTATCAGAAAAAGTAAAACAGTCACACTGGCCAGCCTTACAGACCAGGTAGTAGTCACAATGACACACACCTTTAATCCAAGTAGCTACTCTAGTTTGCCATAGAAACCAGCTGGTAGTAGTGCACACACTTAATCCCAGAACTAGAGAGAATTATAAAATGGGAGGAGACAGCTCTCAAGTCTGAGTCTCACTCTGAGATTCCTGGAGGCAGGAATGCCATTTTCAGACTGAGGTCAAGGTAAGAGCCCATGATTAGCTGCTTTGCTTTTCTCGTTTTCAGGTTGAACCCCAATATCTGTCCGAGTTTTTATTAATCATGCTTCACATACACACAAATACACTTGAATATATATATAAACACACACACAATACTTTGAACTCATAAAAGCTATTGAGATTCTGGGTCAATAAAGTTACTGTAGTTAAGCTTTGCTGGGAGAGTGGATACCTTACCCACACGGAGTCTGTATACTTCCTCACATTTGATGGCATTGCTCACCTCCCAGACACACAATCTCAAAGCCCTAGTCCCTATTGTTGTCAGCGTATTTACTGTGCTAGCTCCCACAGTCTTCTTTTATATGAAACCCAGGAATACTCATAGCTTGCACTGTCCCTGTTCAAACAAGAGCTCAGGGGGGCTGAGAGCCACGTCTTATCAAGGAGCTCTGGTCTTCATTCCAGTTCTGGGTTTGGATGAAAACCATGATGTCTGACTGCCCAGAGGGGTCCAGCACATATTCAACAGTCTTATAAGATTTCACCAATAGAAACTGGAGGAAAGAAGGATCAGCCCTTTCCTTCTTCTTCTCTAAGTTCTGTGGTAGGAAGGATGATCTCTAGAGCTCTCCCTGATCCCCACCTGGGCAATCCGCTATGTTTCTATAGGGAGCTTTTGCTGGCTCTATAAAGCACCTTTCTATATTCACTTCCCCTCCTACTCTAGTTCATCTTGTCCACACTGTTACTGCTCAGGGGTTGCAACCTTCAATAAGGCCTTTTCTCATTACGTATGACTCAACCTCTATCTTCTAAGCTAATACACATTAAGAAAGAAATGGATTCCAGTACAGTTAAAATGCATTCAAGATCTGCTTAAGATCTAATACTGGAAGCCTTCAGTAATGGCTCGATTCGCCTTATATCTGATAACATACTTAGGCTCTGAGCACATCCATGGGGCAGAGATGACACTTGCTCACCTGTTTGGCTACCCAGGAAACTTACACACAGTTCATGCTTGTGTTTTACAAGTAAAGGTTCTTTAGCACGAAATGGAGATAATCAATCAATATTTCAGGGAAGATAGATTTTATCCCAAACCAAGAACAGAGAGTTACCTACTACTGAGCTCACTAAGAATTTCATCATGCTGTAAAAACTCTAACAAAATAGCTTCTTTGTTTAATAAATATGGCTAAGCTTGAAAAGGAGAAAATATTAGAAGGTATTTCAAGAGTTCTCTAAGGTTAGAATTAAAAAAAGGTTTTGGTTTCGTTTCATTTGCAAGAGAAAACATATCAAGCAAAGGAGGACGACAAACAAGACAGTCTGGGCACATGATGTCCTTGAGATGGGGCATTCAGTTCAACTTACTGCATTATTTAAATATACCTGATGTTGTGACCCAACTATGTCAGGAGCATGGACAAACATGTCAGTGTTGAGGCTCATTTTTAAAGCTACTCATGTGCTCTTTAAAGTCTAAACTACACAGTAAAATGATATACTAGGATCCAGTGAAACAAAGAAAAGCAATGTCTCTGTACTGGCTGTTTTTCCAATGCTGTGACCAAATACCTACAAAGATGCAACTTAAAGGAACACTTGTTGTTGATGGTCAAGTTTCACAGTTCCAATTATAAAGTCAACCCACCTGAAGGAGAAAATTCATTGAAACATACACATGCCACATCTAGCCACTTGCTACCTCCAAAAGTGTTGGCACAGTAGTGTAGTACATGATTTCTGATGCCACTCACAAGAATTATCCCTGTTAGATGGTAGAGTAACTTTGGATGGAAAATATTAAGTATATGTTTTGAAGAGTGGGTTCATAAAAACAAAAGTAGTGTTCGGTTCTCTTTTTCCTTTTAAATACAGTTAAATTATGTATATGAGTATGGGCACGCATGGACATGCCACAGTGTGTGTGGAGATCAAAGAACAAATTGATAGAAAGTCTGTTCCCTCCTTGCACCATGTAGATCATCAAGATTGGTGGCAAGCACCTTTACCCAAGGAACTACCTTGCAGGCCCAAAGTAACTCATTCAAAAGAATAACTCACTGAAAAGAAAGATGATAAAAAAAAGGCAGTGGTAGTGTACACCTTTAATCCCAGCACTTGAAGGGAGAGACAGGCAAATCTCTGTGAGTTTGAGGCCAGCCTGGTTTACAGAGGGAGTTCCAGGACAGGCTCCCAAGCTACAGAGATTTAAAAAAAAGCAATATGATCAAGAAGACACCATGAAGTTGGGAAGGTGACATGAAAGGGGTCTCAGGGAGGATCCTAAGTTGGAGGGAGGTGAATATGATCCAAATAATCGTTTACATGCATAAAATTATCAAAGAATGAGTAAAACATTATATTAAAATGGTATTGGGTATGTACAGCATGCAGTGTGATGGAATTCTGCTAATCACTGCTACCCTGCTACCACCATGGGGATGCAAAGGTCTATGGGTATTCTCCTCATGCTAAACCTAGGATAGCCTAACGTTACAAGAAGCATGTTGGTTTCATTGACAGTATGTATGACTTTTTCTTCTTGATATGTATATCACTCTCCTATGGAGATATGACAGATTGTTCTGACTTGATAGAAAGCAGACTCTTTTCTCTTGTCTCTGGTATACAGTATTGAGAGAACAAGAATAAATAAAAGAAAAATTAAAGAAGATGGAATGTGATAACATCTACATTTGCTAATATGCCCATAATTACAGCCTTTTGGCTTTTGTAAGTAAACTCTCCCACTTAAAAATTAATGTCCATTACTGAAGGAAATAACTTTTAAAAGTATTTTATTCTTGCAGAAAAGCAGAGAAGCACGCAGCATGATAAAGCCATTTATCATAGTCAGCTTAAAATTGGCAAAGCTCATGCCAAGCACGGGCTCTGTGGAAGATTTCATGGTCAATTAGGTAAATACATGTATAAAATGGACCCAGCACAGAAGATCACGAAGCCAATTACAGATCATGTTTAATTTCACCCCCTAAGTCCCAGAAGTAATTTTTCCCTTCACATTTTAAAAATATCCAAGTAAAATGTACAATCAACGTATTTGAACATTATGGAGAACATTATGATATTTTGTAATGTCAGGTCAATTACTTCAAAAGTCTTCCTAGGTTCAATCTTCAGTGTGGTTGAGAGCTTCTCAAGACCTCCAGCCAGGAGGGTCTCACCCAGGTTGCCTGACAGAATGACGGTCATAAGTGTATTTCTTTAAGGGTATATTTTTTCTATTTGGAATACAAACCTGAGGCACATGGTTAGTGTTTGCAGTTGCATAAGGTTCAGTTTATACTGTGGCATGCCGGCTCACTAGTGCACCATTCAGCAGCATTCGGTCCTAGCGCTTTCTACATGCTGGCATTCAAACGAGAACAGTATTAAATGAACCTTTTATATTTTAAATATTCAAGACTTTTATATTCAGAATCTCTTCTCTTACTGTCAAACTAGTTTGCCTAAAGGCAAGGTAAGATCAAGTTAGACTCTCAGAGGTAGAATTAAATTTTATCATGGCATCCATCATAATATGCAGTTTGCTTAATATGCAAATGGAGAGTCTATGGATTCGTAGAATAAAGGGATTTTGGTACCCTGTGAAATCCAAGGGACTGCTTTTATAGAATAGATTCCTCTTAAATTTACATTTCCATCATTTAAATGAAAACACATGGTAAACAATTTATAATAAAAATGCTTTAACTTACATTTTCAATTCAATTTTACTTCTACTGTATTATTTCTTGTGGCAGCTCTTTACTTAAAACTAATAAAAATGAGAGCGGTGAATAAAATAAATACAAACTGAAGAAGTTTTTACCTCAGCCATTTTGGAGAGTTCCATCCAGTCATTTTTGTTGTAACTGCACATGATGCTGGCGATCAGGATCTTTACAGAGAAAGAGAGAACATGTGGTCAAGTGGCGTCCCTGCTTTGCACATACACTAGCATATATGTACACACATTTACAACAACAAGCTGCACTATGAAAATTAGTTTTCAATCTGTTGAAAGAGAAATATCACTAGAAAAGACAGCATGCCACAGTAAATCACCAGATAATACGTGTGACAGCACTCTCAATCACTGTCAATGGGCACTTGAGCAGGTGTCTGAACATGTATGGCCATGTACATGCAGCTATGTATGAGTGTTCACATGTGTATTGGGCACATGTATGGAAGCATGTATGCACATGTGTGTAGATGCATGATTGTGGGGGACCTGTGGAGGTTAGATAACTTTGGGTGGATTCCTCAGTGGCAATTCTCCATTTTTTTTCTCTGTATTTTTGAGAGAATATTTTTTTTTACTAGGACAGCAATTTAACTAGTGTGGCTGGGCAGTGAGTACCAGGGATTCTCTTGTCTCTACTTCCGGGACACTGAGGTAAGAAGTACAAGTTACTACTCCTAGGACTTCATGTCCGTTCTAGGGACTGACCTCTGGTGCTTAGGTTTGAGGTTTGTGTGGCAAGCACTTCACTAACCAAACAATATCCCAGTGCCAATTTCCTTAACTTCATTGAGTCACAGTATTCTCACTTCTCAAAGATAGATTACAATATTGATTTTGTCATGTCAGAAAGTGACAGTGGGAATTACATAACATCATCTATAAATGTGTGCAAATTTCTACCATGCTGCTGAAATGCATATTACCATAATTATCAGCAAAGTAAGAAAGATTTCAAGGTATGAGAAAGAAAAATATAATGTTCCCTTCAATAATAACATATAACATTATAGTTAATACGATTTCATATATTTCTTGTGAACTGTAGTTTTAAATTCTATTAAATGACTTTACATTGCATTGAATACAAGCAGGCCTATGATTTAAGCCCTATGTTAATCCATCAGTAGAGTATTCATGGTAGTAGTCACCAGTGTCCACTCCAAAGGCAGGATGCCTGGGTTGGAATCCTGATTCTTCCATCTTTGCTTGCTACCTTGAGTGATGGCACTAATACAATTCAAAAAGTAATTCAAACAGTTGTTTCCTTGGGTCATCTTGGCCACATAGTAGAATCAAGCTCTTCGTGATAACAATGCAAGTGACTAACAGGCAGCCCCGGACTTAATGGTGGTTGTGACCTACATTACCCCAGCCCACTAGATTTCTGTTATTTGACACAGAGAAGGACCCAATTGCTGGTTTAAGTCAGAATTGCCTTCTTTTGTAATAGGAGTGGAGACGAATTAAAGATTTATCTAGGTGAATAAACACTAGTACAAATTTCCTCAGCAACCCTGAACTTCAGTAATAGTACATAACTTTCTCACAGTTTCTAACATGTCTTGTCAGTCCAGTACTTACCTTCCATTCTTATTGGAGGGTGCACTTCTTACCATCCAGTCATATTGGACAGCGTGCTTCTTTAGCTATACTTTACTTTGTATAACTTAATATATTCTATTTAAGTTTATTAGTAGACCCTTTTCAGTATCATTTTTAGTACTTGAAGTTTCTATTGCACCGGACATGGAGAGTCACAGTATTACTAAATAGATTCTTATGGATACAGAGGTTGGATGTAGCCCGTGTGAGCTTCTCACTGGTATGAGGGTAGCTGACTACAGGTGGGATCTGTACATTCCTCTTTCTGGGCAGGTTTTAATAACCTTCTAAGTAGCCGTGCAACTTTTTAAAAAATTTTCTATCTTCTTTTTTTTAATATTTACTTATTTATTATGCATACAATATTCTCTCTCTGTGTATGTCTGAAGGCCAGAAGAGGGCACCAGACCTCATTTACAGATGGTTGTNGGAAGAGCAGGCAATGCTCTTAACCACTGAGCCATCTCTCCAGCCCCCTTTTTATATCTTCTTGTCCCCTAAGGATTGAAAGTACCCTGGGCTGGGAAAATCACAGCGATTTGTTGGCTACACTTGTCATCAACGTCCTACCACAAAAGTCAAAAAGTTTTGCTACTGGTCCCTAAACTAGAGAGTACATGTGTTCAGAGTGGTTAGTGACCACTGATCTCTCTTCTTTTACCCACCTCCTGGTTCAGCTTTCATTGACTTTACCAGTACAGGTAGGGTGGACAGAGGAGAGTGGGAAAGGGGACATAACCAAGAATAGAAGAAAGTGCTGCTGCAGACACCTGCCAGACCAGGGCCCCATGAATGTGTCTGCATGCAAGCACTTATAAATATTGCTCTTCCACTGAACATCATACTTTGACTTTTAACAACTGATGTCTATAAAACAAATATCATCCTGTTTGAAACAATTTGATGAACAGTATCTTTTTCACAATGAAGTAAAAAGAAAACCTAACTTCATAAATGATTTAAAGGCAGGGTTATTAGGGCAGGGCTATCTAGGTTAATAGAGTGCTTACTTAGCATGGGTAGATCCCTGGATTCAGATTCATAAAGCACCATAATTAGTTTAAACATTATAAGTATTTGTATCTAAAGCCAAATATCTTTACAAGCCATACTTGTAAAGGTATGGAACTTCACAGATACCACAGTGGCTGCAAAATTATCTTAATTTTCATTAAAACAGACCTGTGGTTTCCAGAATTAAGCTAAAAGGCATTCACTCTAAAAGGAGATGGAGCATAATTTAATCTTTCTTTGATGATTAAAAGTCCTTTAGTGTTTTGCTTGACTCAGTTTTTTAATCAAGTAAAAGAGGACAGGCTATTTTGCTTCCTATGAGAAAAGTGAACTGATGGATATTGCATATGATGAAGAATCATGCCACGCTATCAGAAATGAATATTCACTGAGACATATTCCTAATCAAAGTTTCACTTAATTTAAGCCATTCCCAGAGCTCTTTTATTGTAGTTCATATTTTAAAACATTATTGAATGAGGTGATACACAACAGTCAAACACTACACAATATTTGAACTTTATGCCTACCCTGTATTCTATGAGAAACACTCTGGTAGGAATTTCTGCCTGTGCCAAACAAGCCACGAACACACAAATTCACTTCCGACTGTGGCAACTGCTAAATAAGACAGTAGTCTAGAGAATAACATGTAGTCTTTCTTCATTCAACATTCAACCAATCTTTTCCAAGTCTGTACTGTATGCCACTAATTGCTCTTACTTGGAAGTGACACTGAACAAGTAAAAGATCCTTGTCACCCCAAGTAAAAAATGCATCCATCCAGCAACTGCCAGGTCAGGATTATTGTGATGGAGGCAATAAAAGAAGAAAATGTGGCAGAATCATGGGGTGGGCACAGTCAAGACAGATAGGCATTCATCACGAGCTCTTTGCATTGAGAACAGAGCAATGAGAAGGCTCCTTACTCTGAAGGATGGAATGGCGAGTGGAATTTGGCCTCCTGAACAGAGAAAAGTACATGCAAAAACTGAGCGTGATGAGTATAGAATGTTCAAAATACCAAAGGTCCAAAAAGCTTCAAGACAGGTCAAGACTAGCATGAATAAAAATGAGAGAAGCAGCTAATAGCTGTCCCTCTAGATAACCTGACCCCTGAGGGAGTCTTAGAGTCCATGAAATGCCATCAAAAAGTTAGGTATGGTGATAAAACAATCTGGCTTACTTTTTCCAAATATGTTTCTGACATCTTCATAAGGAAACAGATAAGGGTAATAGATATGAAAGGAGAAAGTGCAGTTTAAGACACACGGTATCCACAGAAATGAAGAGACGCAAGCTAGAACCTACATGGCAGGCGAGTGTTTAGATTCATGGGGACCAAGAGCAAGGGCAACATTCAGGATGATTCCTAGACTATTAGCTTGAACTCTGAATTTGAGAATGTAAAATATATACAAACACACATTAAGCCTAACAGGGAGAAGGGTGAGAAAATACAAAATTCAATGTTTATATGGTCCACATGAGGTGTCAGGTAAGTATTGTAGTAGTGAAGTAACTGATGTGTCCGTGGTACATTTGCTGATAAATCCACTAAAGAGGCTAAAGATAAAATTACAAAATAAGGAGACTTTAACATGTAATAGCATTTAAGTCAACTGGAAAGGTGATTAGAAAACTAAATAAAATAAAGTATATAAAAATGCAGGCCCACCCTCACACCAAAAAAGAATGTGGATTCATGCTGGAAGGGATTTCTCCAGAGTGTAAGGTGTGAAGGTATTAATTGTGAAGAATTCTGCTGAGAGTTTATGGTAAAAAACAGTTTGAGATTGTAACATTCTACCCTTCAGGGAAGCTCCTTGAGCAGGAAGGTAAATAATTCAAAAAGGTCTCAGGAAATCCCTGAAACTGACCAGATTCATTAGGCCCCTCCCCACCAGAATAGGCAATAATAAAAAGTAAGCAATCTGAGTGTCCCTGTCAGACAAAGAAGCTAAGCTGTTAAGACTCTCCCTCCAACAAGCTAACCTACAAAGGAGACTGAGATCAGACCAGCTGCATGGAAGAAGCAGAAACCAGCAGTTACCTAGAAGAGCTTTAGACCAACTGAGTCATTTGGAGATGACATTCTTCAACCTGTTAAGCTGCCTATAAGATGTACAGGGTGCTCCAGGTTCTTAAGAGTTTGTAAATTGCCTCCCTGCTGGAGTGGTACTGGCGATGTAACTGTCTTTCAGTAATTTCTGCTCCTGTAAGTATCTCCTCACGCATATTCCTCTATGTAATACCAATAAAACTCATTGGACTTAGGTGGCATCCATGTTCCCTATTTGGAATGAGTGAGCATGTATGTAGTGTCTCCCCAGGAAAAGTTTTGTCATACAACAACAAAACAAAAGAGAAGTATCCACTGAGTTTGACAACATAGAGATCTCTGGTCCCCTTTACAAGATGGTTGTCACTGAAGCAGCAAGGGTGACTCAGACTGGCACAGGCTGAGTGAACAGAATTTGAAGACATAAGAAGGGAGATATATGTAGAGCTCAATAAAAATCAATAAAAAAAGAAAGGTGATATAAAAATCTCCCTCAGAGCTTTGATGAGATAGTTTAAGTCTCAGTTCCTGGTTCTGTGATAAAATATCCTAACAACTTAAGGGAGAAAGGGTTTATTGAGCTCAGGATTCCAGATTGCAATTTTTCATTGCAAGAAATTCTAGAAGTCAGGACCTCAGAGCAGCTAGTCACATTCACACGAAAATAGAGAGCAATGAAAGCATGCATACATATATTGAACATATTCTCATTTATATTCACTCTGTTGACTGAGGTTTCTGTCCTGCCTGATCCCACAGTCGTTACGTACCAAAGAAATCACACAGAGGACTACATTAATTATAAACTGATTAGCCCAGTAGCTCAGACTTCTTATTAATTCTTGTAACTTATATCACCCCATAATTCTTGTCTGTGTTAGCCATGAGGCTTGGTACCATTTTCAGCGAGGCAGTCATATCTTGCATCCTCTGTGTCTGGGTAACAACTGCAGACTTAGCTTCCCTCTTCCCAGAATTCTTGTTGCCACGCCCCACCTATACTTGCTGCCTGGCTACTGGACAATCGGCATTTTATTAAAAATAATACAAGGGACAGGATAAAAAATCATTGTTCCACGGCATCTCTGTTTCTCTTTCTCTCTTTCAATCATTCTAGGGTCCAGCAGATGAAACACTGCCACCCCAAGAATAGGTCTTCTCACTTCAATTAACTCAATTAAGAGAATCCTCACAGGCACGCCCACAGGCCTACCTAATCTAGTCAAGTATTTGTTCTTGACTTTAGATTGTGTCAGTTTGACTAATTATCAAAGAAAGTTAACAGAGGTATGAAGAGGGAAATGAAAGACTGTTGGAAGTCCAGCGTGAATCCCTTTTAATAATCTACATTTTACTATGTTTTTACATTGGTGGAATGATATGGGAGAACGTATGAAGATGATAAGAGGTAATTACGAATCAAGAGCAGATGGGAAACAATGTCCTTGGATAGGGGCAGAGCATCCTATTCATTTTAACAAGGCAGGAAGGAAGAGAGCAAAAAATAGCTGTGATAGGTTAATAGATTTGCTGAGAAAGGTGAAATAATTCTTGTTGCTACATTTTCTTTATGAAATACGTAAGGTCGCTTCATGAGAGTAAATAGAAAGGGGGCAGGAGTTCAGAATTATGAGGGCAAGATGAAAGTAAAATAAACATCTAAGAAAATAAGAGTACAAACCTACTAGATGATGGTACAATTACAAAGCCTCAAAGGGAAAGCTGATAATATTTTGGGAAGTAGTAAAAATGAAAGTACAAGATGATTTACAAAATCAGAACACAGATTATATGCCTGAATACAAAACACAAGTTTTATAGATTGCCTTGGAGTCATGGTACATTTTACCAAAACTCTTCTCAGTGTATGGGTTATTAAAATTTGATGTGATTCATGAAAGAACTATCTCTACTGAATTGTGCTTTGTAGACAATGCTTTTAAACTGGAATATTTGTGCTAGGTATGGTAGTGGTTGCCTGTAATTTTTGGCACTCAGGACCCTGAGGCAAGAGAATCATGGTTTTAGGATAGTCTACACGTGTTAGTTAGGGTTTCTATTGCTATGAAAAGACACTATGACCTTTCCAACTTATAAAAAAAAGCACTTAATTGTGGTCAGTTTACAGTTTTAGAGGTGTAGTCCATTATCATCATGGCATGAAGTGTGGCTGCGCACAGGCAGATATAGTGCTGGAGAAGGAGCAGAAAGTTCTAGATCTGGATCAGCAGTCACCAGGAAGAAAGAGAGACACTAGGACTGACCGGCTTGCATATTAGAAATCTCAAAGCCTAGCCTCAGTGACACATTTCCTCCAACAAGGCCACACCTACTCCCAAAAGGCCACACGTCCTAATGGTGCTACTCCTTATGAGCCTATGGGGCCATTTTTATTCTGACCACCAGACTAGGCTACAGTCATAGACTTTGGCTCAAGAAAAAAAAGTCCACCGCATTCAAATTAGATTTTCCGTAGCTTTGAGTTTCCTCTTAGCTCATAAATGTAACCCAAGAAAGTATATACTTGTTGTACAAATATTTAATTCTCATAAATTATTAAAATTCTAAACCATTCTAAAATGCCAGCTATAACAATTTATCAGTATGATTTTGCATACTTTTCTCCCTGAAAATAGCACAGAGATTAAAAACTATGTGTGTGAGCACTTACTCACCAAGAAAGAGCTGTTAGATTGCCTCAATTGCCATCGTTTATAGTTCAAAGTTAAGAATGGAAATTAGTGGTCAATTATTTTCAACTTGATTATCCCACTTACTTATGGGATAAATACAATACTTTTTGTTTAAATGCCACTTAAACCAAATAACAGTAAAGTTTATTTCATAGAAATCAAGGTGAAGAACAGACTAAAATTTTCATTTGGTCATGAACAGGATCTCTTGTCAGATTTCCAATTGACTTAAACTTTGTTTGTAACACAATTTCAATAATGCTTTTGTATTCCACAACTATACTGTGAGCTACATTGGAAATCCAGCCAAAGATTCAGCTTCAAGACAGAGTAAATTTTTTAGTAGGTAAAAAGTTCAAAGTGACAGAGGTGAGCATCTGTAAATTACACGTAGTAAAGTTAGACTTCATCAAGCCATTTAACCAAACCATTCCCAACACCACTGGGATTACATTGAGTAGGGAACACCAGCATGGCACAGATGATATTAAAGGACATGAAAGCTAGAAAAAAAGACATTTATTAAATATTAACTGATGTACACATTCAAACTCTAAGTGTACTTTCTACCTTAGTACACGTATGATTAGAGTGAGATTGGCACAGTTTTCCTGGAAGGCACACACTGAATATTTAAAACCTTTTATATTATATTTCTTTCACTTTTTATTTAGTGATCATCAATAAAAACAATATCCATATAAGTTATCTTTATTTTTTATTAGGTTGTATTTAAAATTGTCTTAAAGTCATCTGGGGATCCACAACTGGTTTCTTGATACAATTATTTCTAACACAGAAAAATGATATTTAAAGTTAAAGAAGGTTGACCTGTTACTGCATGCCTGTAATCCCAGCAAACAGGCAGGGGAAGAAAGACAGAAAGAGCTCAGCAGTTTGGGAGCAGCCTGGTCTACAAGGTGAATTACAGGCTGGTCAAGGTCAAATAGAAAGATTTGTCTCAACAAACAAAAGCAGTAAAGAGTAAAGTTAAACAATGCCATAATTTCTATTTTAATAGAGAAAAAAATCAGCAATGGTCTCTATCAAAAAAAAGCCCACCATTGGAGGTTCTAGAAATGTCCCTGTACTAGTTACTTTTTATGTCAACATGTTACAACTAGAGTCAGCAGTTGAAGAATTATTTCTACCACATTGGCCTATGGATAAAACTTTAAAAAGTTATTTCAATTGATGAGTGATGTGTGATTGTCCATCCCATTGTGAGTGGCACCTCCCCTAGGCAGGTGGTCCTGGGTTGTATGGGAATCCTGACTGCTCTTTG
>LOJH01006425.1:0-21069 GCA_001685095.1 Ellobius talpinus
TCTATCTATCTCTAATCTATCTATCTCTAATCTATCTATCTCTAATCTATCTCTCATCTATCTCTCATCTATCTATCTCTAATCTATCTAATCTATCCCTGGCTCTCCTGGAATTCACTATGTAGACCAGGCTGGTGTCAGACTCAGAGCTCTACCTGCCTCAGCCTCCTAAGTACAGAATTAAAGGTCCATGCCTCCATTCTTGGTGTAATTGAATTTTTGTCTTGACTACTGATGTAGTAGAATACATTACTTTATTTTTGTAAAATGTAGTTCTTTGCCAAAAAATAAAATATACCGATAATTTCATTGAAAATAATTATACAATCATAAAACATTTTAATGCAGCATTTTAAATGAATATCAGGATATTGATTTTATTCCAAAGTTTCATGGTATATTTTAAATTTTTTGAGCAGATTGTTTCTTAGTAGTATTCTTCCTTAGATTGCTTTTTGATTTTTGTTTTGTGGAACAGGGTCCTTTTCTTTGCTCTAGGCTGTTTTAGAACAGACTGTATGACTCAGATAGGCCTAGTATTCTTGGCAAATCTGCCTCAGCCTCTCAAGCGTGGATTTTACAAATGTGAGCTACCATGCCTGGCTTACTTTTAGGTCTTTAACATTTTTGACTTGAAAGCAAAATATGTGGATTGTTAGGGCAGTATAATTTCTTTAAAGAATTTAGAGAGTGAATGTAAACTTAAGGATTCATAGATCTGGTGGATATTCTAGTAGAAGACAGTCTGCATTTTATATAAAGATACTGTATGTATCTTTAAAAGCAGTTAGGACTTTTATTGTCTGCTGTGTTGGTTATCCTTGTCTGTAATAAGGAGCAGTTTAAAGGTAGAGTGAGACAGGCCTGACCATCTAGTTCACTGGCTAGGTGAAGTACAGCTCAGTTATGCTCTGAGTAAGGCTGCGTATGTGCTCAGGGTAGAGTGTTGTGTTCCAACATAAGGACCTGAGCTTGATGTTGAAAATCCATGTAATGTCCAGTGAACATGGAAGTTTGCCTTTAATTCCAGCCAGAAGGCAGAAGTGGTACATCTAAATCATCAAACTGGCTGGTGAGAGTAGCTATAGTTGAGCTCTGGGATAGATTGAAAGGCCCCACCTTAAAGAATAAGGTAGAATTCAATGGGGGAGAATATTCCCAACATCACCTTTTGACCTTCATATGCACCTACATGTTGCATACCATATATGCACCTGTGTCTATATGTGGACATGCATACACACTCATGCACATTATACACATACACAAGAAATAAGAAGAGTTTGATGCACTGGGAATTGGAGTTAGGCTGCTGGAGGCTCACTGGCGAGCCCATCTAGCCAGTCCCTCATTGAGCTTCAGGTTCAGTGAGAGACGCTGTACAAACTGAGGTAGAGAGCAAGAGAAAAGGCAACCAATGTTGAGCTGTCTCCAGCACAAGCTCTCATGTGCAAATATGTTCCCTTCTCCCCTAGATTTTGACTCAGTGTACAAGAATAATGAATTACCAAATACAAAGAATTTCTGTTTTTTTGTTATATGATAGCAGAATATGAAAGCATTTTATTATAAATTTTATAACTAAGAAACTGCTGTCTTTGAGAATTCTGTAACTTTGTTTTTGATTGATGCTATTTAAGCATATCCATGCCCCCTTTATTCTAACCCAGCAGCAGTAATAAAGGTTGGGATAGGTAGTCTGTTACATAACTCAGAAAACGGCATCTAGATGTTCCAGTGCCAGTGCAAAGGAGTTAATAGTGATGGCCAGTTTGAAGGGTAAGTTCTTAACTGTTTTAAAAAATTTTTCTTTGCTCTGAACGTTGGTTGTAAGTTCTATGACACTCACAGCAAAAATGCTTTGAGGTCACCATGTCACTTGGTGTCATTACCAGAAGGGGCCTTAGGTGATCTTACCTGAAAATCCAGTGGACCTTCAGATATGTTTCCGGGGAACTGAGACAGGTATTTAATATCTCAGTAATGAGTCTGAAACTCTATTCATTTTTTTATATCAGTGGTTGGCAGAGTTTTTAAAAAGATTATTTATTATGTATAGTGTTCTCTCTGCATTTATACCTGCAGGCCAGAAGAGGGCACCAGATCTCGTTACAGATGGTTGTGTCCCATCATGTGGTTGCTGGGAATAAGACTCAGGACCTCTGGAAGAGCAGGCTGTGCTCTCAACCTCTGAGTCATCTCTCCACCTCTGGCAGAATTTTTTGAATGTAGATAATGAATATTTTAAGTTTTTCTGTTCTGAGTTGTGGCTGATTCGTGCTATTGCTGCTATAGCAGGGCGGCAGCCAAGAATCACATGTAAGCGAATCAATAGGATGCATTCCAGTAAAATTTTATTTAGGGAGATTAGTTTTCATTTCATGTGGTTTCTCAAGTTTTGCATTGTTCTTTTGCTATTTAAAAAAAATCAACTTATCCTCCCTAGTTTTCAGACGCTGTAAGAACAGATTTTGCTTTACAGAATACATTTTGCTTATTCCTTTCTAAACTAAAATGAAAGTAGGGTCATGGACACTACAACAGAGCACCAGAGACTTCATTTTCCATGAATGAACTGTATCATTGTACTTCTACTGTAAATGTAAAGCACACTGGAGTGTGTGCGTGTGTGTTTACACACGCACACACACATATATGTGCAGGCATGTATATATTTGTAAGGCATGTATATATTTGTATTGTGCACTTAATACTTGCACCACAAGTGTCCCTTAGATGTTGTTCCTCAATAGCTACAACCTTGATTTTTAAACATATTCCCTTGCTGGGACCTCTAGGCCACCTGGTCAAAATGTCCCCAGGGTCCTCCTGCTTGTCCAACCTTGGATTAAAAGCATCATGCCCCGTTTCTAGCTTTCTCATGTGCTAGGGATCAATCTCAGGTCTTCATGCTGTGGGAGAGAGTACTTCCCTGACAGATTTGGGAAGGATAACTTTTAGAGGCTGTGTCTAGAATGGTCATAATGGCCCCTTAGGTTGTGAGACTAATTAGCACACCCATCTCCTACCTAGACTGGCTAATTAATGAGTAGAATTATTTTATTCTGATATCAGCGGTTGCTGCAGAATAACTGTCATCATGAAGAAGAGTAAATGGACACAAAGGTGCTACTTGGTATGATTGCCTGAGACATACATGAATCCTCACAGACCCTCTGAAAAGCCTTCTTTATTAGAATGTGCACTGCTAGTCCCTATCTTTTGAACACTACAATGTTTCAGTCCTTGAGTATACTTACAAAACTTCCCCCACCTTTTCCCCACCAGACACTGGATCTTCCTTTCTGTCTGTCGTTGAAAATATTGTTTCACTGGCTGGTCCCCTTGTTGGATAACTGAAAAAAAAACTTCTGCTTCTGATTCATAGCAGTTCTAGTTGAGGAAGGAGCTCTTCTTGTCTTTATGGAATCTCATCACATTAATAGGACTGTTAGAGGAAATGGGATTAGATACAGTTATTAAAAACATGAAGTTGGGCGGTGGTGGCGCAAGCCTTTAATTCCAGCATACAGGAAGTAGACGATGGCAGATCTCTGAGTTCGAGGCCAGCCTGGTCTACAAAAGCTAGTTTCAGGACAGATCCCAAGCAGAGAAACCCTGTCTTGTAAAACTGGAAAAAAAACCCATGAAGAACTTTATAACTAAAGTGTTTATAAAAGCAATGATCAAAAAAAATAGGCATCAGGTGTGGGTGCACACACCTTTACTTTCAGTACTTGGGAGGTAGAGGCAGGCATTACTCTCAATTTGATGCCATCCTGATTTATGTAGTGAGTTGCAGGCTAGCTATAAAAAACTAATAGCATGGATGAACTAATATTTGGATGAAATAGCTAGTAGTTGTAACCAGCACAGCTGGCAGTATAGCATTTACTTCTAGGGTTTTATAATTTCAGGACACATACTTTGAAATGTTATTTCTCCAGATTATAAAAATCAGAACCAGTGTGAGCCAGTAGACCTTATCATCTGCTGTGACTTTTGGAGCATCGAGTCACATCCTAGCCTCTTCGTCATCTGCACTCCATCTTCTCTACCTAGATAGTGATCAACAGAGCAGTGATGTTTCAAGTCAAAGGAAAGAATTTCTATTATGAGAAAGTTATTAGCTTTGGTGTATGTTGGGGGAGGCTTTAGTCTAATACATCACAGTTTTATGATTTGGTTACACATACAGAGTGACCACATAGCTTCATGTACCAATTACACTTGACCTAATTTGATATAAACAAATAAGAACTATAATATAACAGACGGTTTAAATTTAGCCTTTTACTCAAAATAAATAGACATTGTCATGTATTTTATTATAATTCAAAATACAAAAAGTACTATCAGTCCTTTGAATTATTATAGGAAACACATGCTCATGATCGGATGCATATATAACATTTGAGGTTGGAAAATGCTATGGAGTGAGATAAAGCTAGTAAATGATGGGCAAGAGGCGACAGAGAGTTTGGGAGAAAGTGACTTAGAGCCTAAGGGATGAGGAAAAAAGTGTATTTGCTTAACATGACTACTTTATGGACAGCAGTATCAGATACTAAAAGAGAAGTAATTATTTTGAACAAAAACTGCAAGTACATATTTTGATAGTCAAATGACCTGATTTTGAATCCTCTTCTCCATACTTATTAACTTTTTAGATATGTTACTTAGATATGTTTTTTCTAAGGTTCAATTTTAGCATCTATAGAGTTTAAATATAACCTACCTTCTTGGGTTTTTAGGATGAGTGTGGGAAAGCCTGTGAATAGAGTGGTAGCTAATATTTTCCACGTGTTATTATATAGTTTACATCCTGGATTACCATTAATGAATAAAGAAACTGCTTTCGACCTATAGCAGGGCAGAACTTAGGTAGGTGGGAAAAACTAAACTGAATGCTGGGAGGAAGGAGGCAAAGTCAAAAAGAAGCCATGTAGCCCCACCAGAGCTGGAGGGAACTTTACCCAATAAGTCACAGCCACATGGCTTTACACAGATTAATAAAAATATGTAATAGTTAACCAATAAGAAGCTATAGCTAATGGGCCAAGCAGTGATTTAAATAATATAGTTTCTGCGTGATTATTTCGGGGCTGAGCAGCTGGGAACAAACAAGCAGCTCCTGCAACAATCCTCTTCCTCAAGGACACTACAGCAGTAACTCCCTCTTCCTCAAGGTCAAGACCATTCATGCTTTCCTCTCTGCTGGATCAGCTTCAGCAGCTATAGATGTTGCTGTGGGATAATGCTCTTATACACTGTAAAGATTTGTCACTCATATTGATTTAATAAAATGCTGGTTGGCCATTAATCCAGGTAGGAAATATAGGCAAGGTGACCAGATGAGGAGAATTCTGGGAAGAGGAAAGGCTGAGACACAATCACCAGCCAGACACAGAGGAAGCAAGATGAGAATGCTTTACTGAGAAGATACCAAGCCACATGGCTAAACATAGACAAGAATTATGGGTTAATTTATGTTGTAAGATCTGGTTAATAATAAGCCTGGGATAATAGGCCAAATAGTTTATAATTCATATAAGCCTCTGTGTGCTTATTTGGTCTGAATGGCTGTGGGACCATATGGGACAGAAACTTCCATCTACAAGATGTGCTCCTTCCTCTGCCATCTTAAGAATCAGACACTACCCTGGGTTTCATTTCCTCTTACCCATCCACCATATTCAATTACTTTGTTCACATAAAAACTTCTTAAAAGAATCCTCTATCCCCTCTCTATCCATGTCTTCTTGTGTTTTCTAAACGTTTCTAACCAGTTTGTTACCCCCACTTCTGTTCCATCGAAGCTGCTCTTGTCCAAGTTATGAGGGACTCATGTTATCCAGTGTTTAGTGCTACCATGTAGATGTATATAGTGTTTTACTCTTGTGATCTGCCATATTTCCATGTAGAATCCAAGTAATAACATATAAGTCTTTCATCTAAAAATATTTCATTGAGGAACACTCATTTCAACAGTCATTTCATAAAATGCAATTCTTTTGTCTTTGCCCAAGTAGAGAAATTTAAATTATATATTTACAAAGGAGCCACATTTCTAGTACAGATCATTTTTGACCACATCAGAGTACACCACATCAGAAACTAACTGGTTTCACATTTAAGGGCTCTTAAATACATTTAAGAAGCCTAAGCATTTCATTTTGGCTGTACTCAGAGATGGATTTTTATACATTTACTTTAAAAAAGATTTTACTGATAAAATGTTAAACATAAAGTACCATTTGTATATTGGATACTTTTAATTTGGATAAATGTTAACATGCTTTGTTAATTTATTTTTGCTTATATCTTTTAGAAACAAAACACAATATTATGATGTGCCAAGTCTACATGCCTCAATATTAATAATGTATTTCTCAAATCTAATTCTTTTAGATAAAAGTCAGCATTCTCTTTACTCTCTCAGCACAGTGAACAGAGATTCCTTGAAGTCATCCCCATATGACACAGTACTGAAATTTGACTAGTTAATGCCCCCCCATGTTACTTAGAGACCAGTTTGTTTAAATCAGAATTTATTCAAGCAATCAAGAGTCTCTTAAATGTCTTGTCTTTTGGACCTTTCTTTCCCCGTGTTCCTTCAGGGCTCTTATTAGAAGTGGCATCACTTCAGGCTTCATATAGTTTTACCCTCATGGTCTATTCAACTTTTGTTCTGTCCCTTTCATTTCCTGTATATTAGAAGTTAGATTTGCTACATTCAAGTTTAATTTTGTTGCTAAACCTGATAGATAATGGTAGTGTATACTTAACGTATCAGAGGTGGCACATTTATTTGCTCACTGATGAATTCATGATTCCAGGATTGATTACTAACTGGAGATAATGTTATATTTTTGTTGTGTGTTTATTTATTTTGAATTATTTTATTTTTTAGCTTATAATTACATCATTCCCTTCCTTTCTCTTCCCCTCCCCTCTTCCTTCTTCCTTTTCTCCTCTCTTCCCTCCATATCCTCCCATACATCCCTATTTGCTCTTTTTCAAATTCCTGGTCTCTTCTTTCATTAGTTGTTGTTCCATACATATATTATGAGCATAACATGTATGAGAAATCTTTGTCTTCTTCTTGGACATAGGACACAGCACCAGCCTTTCACAAATGCTGTTATCGTCCCTCTCCAACTAAGTTGACTAGAGGCTTTCTGTCATGAAGTTTTTTAAGGTTTTAGAAGTAGACTTAATTTCCTAAGATATATTGCTGTTAGGGACAGCAACAGAGAAGCCAAGTTCAAGTTATTGACTTGAAAAATGTGCAGCTTTGATTTTATGCTCACCACCTACTCCATTTCAGCAAGCAGCTCCTTTCTTAGCATCTGCCCATGTGACATTATAATCATTCCATGATCATTTAGCTTTCCTGTTGGCAAAACCCAAGATAAATATGTCAGATCTCTTTGTACCATGAATTACCAAGTTTTATCAATTTTTGTTAGTATATTAGAAACTGCTTTCAGTCTTTATATTATCACTGTAACACGTGTCATAAGTGGCTTTGCTCAAGGCCTCAGCAATCCCTGAGAGGAAAATGACTGCTGTTTCCACCCCTCTAAGGAACAGTCTGGGTGTCCTTGCCTCTGGGCATCGCATGATGGGGTCTGTTCTTTTTCTCGGGGTTCTCCAGCTTTCCTGTCAGTTCTATAAATGAAAACATAAGTAATTGTGTACTTAAAGATGTGGCTCCTGGTTAGCCTAATGCTTTGTCTGCAAATAATAAAAGCATGTCCCCCAAATAGTTCCCTCTACCAAACTCCTAAGACAGTTTCTGTGCTCCTTCTCCAGCATCTACTGCCATTCTTGTTATGTAAGAGACACAAGTTTAGAACTCATTCAGTGAGCACAGAGTTTAAGTAGGAACATTCCAGGGCAGTGCTGACTTATTATTTTATACTATTCCATGCTTGAAAGAAAATCTCTGCTCTCAAAACATCTTACACCACCGGAGACTGCAGTAAGTGATACTTAGCCTAGGAATCTCAGTGTGTGAAGATAAATGCAAATTCACATACACCTTGGGTTATTGAGTCCTTACTATGAAAGTATTAGGATGCACTCTTTGGTTATTGTGCATAGATACTATTTTGCTTCATCTGTATTAGTTGCTTTATTCATTACCTCCACTACACTAAGAATTTTGTATGTATTCTTATCATTTTAATATGAGAAAATACAAGCCTATCCTTAAGGAAATAACTTTACTGAAATTCAATTCCAGATCTTGTCACCATGAAATAAGATAACCGTAAAGTGAAGATTTGAGAACCTAGTGATTTGGGAAGGACTACAATCTGTAGCAATTGAAATGCTTGCTAGTAGTTTAAAGTTATTGAGGAATCTTAACAGTAGCCCAAGTATTGTTAATTTCTCCTCCAGGTTTACTTTTGTTTAAGTACTTACTGTAATATTCTGGGGAAAATTGTTCTTTAAGAATGTAATTTGATCATATCCACCTCTTCATGCTACTTTCTACTCTTCCTCAATTGCTGCCAGTACCATCCCAATTTGATGTTTTCTTTTTATTTTTTTAATAGAAGATACTGAATTGTTTTACAAATTTGATACTAAACATGCCTCAGCAGTATTTTTAAGTTATATTTTTGTGTCCTGCACATTTTGTAGATTTATTTATTTTTTAAGTTATCAACATTACCTGATTATTTTATTAGTAGTATTGATAGCACTACAAATCATGCTTTTGAACTGTCTTTGAACATGATGGAATTAAGATTTTCAGAAATGTGTTATTAGATGATTTCTCCTTGTTTATGCATCATACCTTGTGATTATTCACAACCTAGATAGTGTGTAGTCTTGCATGCACTTCCGGGGCTGTGTGTGCATGTATGCGTTCATGTGTGTCTGTTACTGTTAGAGCCACAATGGAAAACACCATGATCTTTAAGTCATAATTATGTACTCTACCTAAGTGTTTTTACCTGACTGGCATCCCAGTTGCTTTGTTACTCCAGAAACACCGTGAAGACATGAGGAGGCATTGCAATGGGGCATTTCGAAGGCTACAGTCACTAGGCAACAAGAATTTGTCAGTTACTTTATAATCTAATGGGTCTGTCTTATGTGTGGACGCTTAGTTACAAAAATGATATGTATTTTTTGATATGTTAGATTTTGATGTGGGTACATGACTGTAATATAAAGTTTTAAGGTTAAACAAGTCGCTGGCATTTAAATGTTGTATGGTCTCTAACTCTATTTAAATGTTGTATGGTCTCTAACTCTATTTAAATGTTGTATGGCCTCTAACTGTATTTAAATGTTGTATGGTCTCTAACTCTTTAAATATTGTATGGTCTCTAATTCTAATTAAATGTCATATGGTCTCTAACTGTATTTAAATGTTGTATGGTCTCTAACTCTTTAGATGTTGTATGGTCTCTAACTGTATTTAAATGTCATATGGTCTCTAACTGTATTTAAATGTTATATGGTCTCTAACTATTTAAATGTTGTATGGTCTCTAACTCTAAATGTTGTATGGCCTCTAATTGAATTTAAATGTCGTATGGTCTCTAACTCTATTTAAATGTCGTATGGACTCTAACTCTATTTAAATGTTGTATAGTTTCTAACTGTATTTAAATGTCATATGGTCTCTAACTGTATTTAAATGTTGTATGGTCTCTAATTCTATTTTAGTTCCAAAACAGTATTGCCGTTATTATCCTAATCTGTAAGGAATTTGGTATTTTAAGTAATTGCTTCCCATCTCCCCAGTTGGTGACAGCCACCAGTCTCTTCTGCTCCTATGGTTTTCTGTCCTGGAGATTCTATATCTGGCTTCTTTCATTTAACATGAGGTTTCCAAACTTTGTCCATGTTGTACTATATCGGTATTTATTCCTATTTGTTACCACACTTTGCACGTGTCTGTAGCCCATGATTTATTTTCTACCTATTATGGATATTCATATTGCTCCTACCTGGCTGTTGTGACTACTGCTCCTTAACACATATACATGCCTGCACTCACACTTGGACAGCGTGCATCTAGAGCAACTGCTGAGTCAGTCGTGTGCTAAGTCTTGAACTTTTCGGGAGCTGCTGATCTCCTTTCCATAGTACCTGAGCCATTTCATTCCTACCACCAATGTTTGTGGGGCATTTTTCCATATTCTTATATACACTTGTAGGCATTCTGTGTGTGGCTTTTAGACATTTTGTGGGCATGGATTGCTACACTTCATTGTAGTTTTGCTCTCGTTTCTGAAACGATTACTGCTGTTGAACAGCTTCTCATACATTTGTGGTCTTTTGTATTTTGGGCCTCTTCCCTCCCCTGTCGGATTTTTACATGAGTTCATTTGAAGACCTGCTGAGTCCTGTGTACAGATCTCTTGACATTGGCTTGTTTTCTGAGAGTTTCCAAAACCAATTCTCTCATTTCTACTTTGTCTTTTTGGTTTGGTGGTTCTGTCAGCTGGCAGATAGCTGCCTTCTTCTGGGTGTCATTCTGGAGTTGTTGGGCATGGCAGTAGAATGTGACAGTTTTTGAGAGTAATGTTTAATTGTTCTTCAAATTTCATTGTCCCCAGTCCTCTGTTAGCAGATTTCCAGGGTCTTGCATAGCCTTGTGGTACAATGTTAAGATGATTTTCTTAGGGTTCCCCCCTCCATAGGAGTTAGAACATGGTCTGGTTACTCCATCTTGGTCCCAAATAGAATACTTTTATCATTACATAGGAGAAGCTGAGGTTGAGAGTATCCCATTTCAGAAGAAACTTGTTGAGATTCTTGTGAGGAATTCATCTGAGCTCTTCTGTGCCGTCACCATATCTTTTTTCTTTTTCTGACACTCTGCTGACTACTTTAGATGGGTGTGGAGAATAATCAGTTGCTTTACTGTGCCAGAGGTTGTGATATTGATTAATATTCTTTGAATAGAAAGAGCTCTAAATTAAATGTGAATCTAATCTATGATTACAGGAAGAATTGAGAAATTTAGATAAGGGCAAAAACTTGTTTGGAAAGAAGGAGTCTGCAGAGTGCATGCGTCACTTGTGGGTGAAGCTCTTTCTCCTTACTTGGGACAGCGCTCTTGCTCCTCCCAGCAGAGCTTACAAGATTTTGTAGGATACACCTTTCTTTTTAAAATAAGGAGCTTATGGTATTAGGAATTATTTGTAAACTGTTCAAAAGGGTCTTGGCAATAAGATATGTTCAGGCAGATAATGTTTGTGTAAAGGTATAGCCTTGTTTTTAATAACAATTGCAAATTTGGAAGTAAATGCGTATTCTTCAATTTACTTGTAAATAAATGGTTAATAAAGATAATATGTAAGTACAGATACACGCTCATGGTTAGTATAGATAATATGTAAGTACAGATATATGCACATGGTTAGTGTAGATAATATGTAAGTACAGACACACGCACATGGTTATTATAGATAATATGTAAGTACAGATATATGCACATGGTTAGTGTAGATAATATGTAAGTACAGACACACGCACATGGTTATTATAGATAATATGTAAGTACAGATATATGCACATGGTTAGTGTAGATAATATGTAAGTACAGATACACGCACATGGTTAGTATAGATAATATGTAAGTACAGATACACGCACATGGTTAGTATAGATAATATGTAAGTACAGATACACGCACATGGTTAGTATAGATAATATGTAAGCACAGATACATACCCAAAGCAATTTTCCCACTTTACATTTAAAACTGTTACATCATTTAATCTCCCATTAGCACTGTGCTATCAGACCTCAGCAAACATTTTTTTAAAGGCCCAGATAGATGATAAATATTAGGCTCATGTGCCATATATTCTTCGTGGCAGCTGCTCATTTTCCTGTTAGAGTGCAAAGTTAACGTAGACAGCGAGCAACAAGTGTGGCTGTATTTCAGTAAATTTCCTTTATACAAATCAGGTGACTGGCTCAGAGTATGTGGACTGAAGCATATGTTACCACTAATAAATTTCCCTTGTCAGTGCTTAAATTTAATCTTTTATAATTATATGTCAAGCTTTAAAATTAAAGAGTTGATGAACTTCAGTGTAGTTATACTGTTGTTTTGAGATGGAATCCTAATTGCTGCATGTAGCCCTGAACTCACTGTGAACCCCAGACTGGTATAAAACTCTGTTTTTCCTAAGCTTCTCTAGTATACGGGAATAGGCACGAATCACAATGTAAATAAAATCATCTTTAATTACATGTTATTCTAAACCTCCTTATTTTTTAAGACATTAGGGTAGGGAGATAGTAATATCCATTATAATCCTGCTTTAATTGTATCAACAATTCATATATTTTTGTCTATTCTGTATTTTTGGAATATATTCTGTTTATTTCTTTTTGTATCCTAGATAGGTAATTGCCCTGTATTAACTGAGTAATATATTTGCATTCTTAATCGCTGTAGCCAGATACTCCATTCAATACCAAATACTGTTTAGAAATTAGAAGTCTCCATTTTTAATCTTCTTATTCCTCATCTAATCTTTACATCCATGTTAAGCTTCTAACCTTGATGTTCTCTATAATACTTAGTGTTTCCAGCTCTCCAGCTTTACCTAGATCTTATTTTATGATTTTGTTACCGAGAGAAAAAAAATTAAATCTCCTATCATTTAATCCACTGTCAGATAGGGTAAAAAACATCCTTTGTACTCCAGAACAGTACTATTCCGTAGAGTGTTCTGCGTAGTGTGGAAACAGCCGTATTCTAGATTATCCTCACATGTTCTAGTAAGTATCAAAAATATTAGGCAGGCTACATTAAAGATGGAGTTTTATCTTCATTTTCCCCCCTCAAAGGCCAACTTATTAGTGTGGGAAATCAATTTTAAGTTACTTTCTGACATACCTGAGCTTTGGATTTTTGTTTGTTTGGTTTTAAAGAATGAAATAAAGCAATAAAAATGTTCCAAGGATAACAGTTTTAGAGTTCTGGTACTTAAAATCAGCCATGCTTTTGAAAGAATAATAATAAAAAATAAACTTGTAGGTAGAATAGAGAGTAGTGTCCTGTTAGTAGAGGCTGTTCTGTGATGTGTTCCACTAGCTCTCAGGTGAGGCTATGATGTTAAATATCAGATAATACTTGAAGTAAGGATTTACTATTAATAAAACTTTTAGTATGAAATTTCTGTAATTGAACAGAAATACATAGTATCATCTCATCTGTCTTCTGTTACAGTGATTTTGAAAGGGTTAAAACATCTATTGGGTTAAACATTTAAGGGTTAAAACAGAAATTTAAAAACTTAAAGACACTATAATGTGGATGACTCAGTATTCTAATTGATTTACAACATTATCATAATAAAAATATTTATGAGCAAGACAAATGGCTAAGTTGTTATTAAAAAGATTTCTACTTTAGTATAGGGTTTTGAGTTTGGATCCTTAGCACCCATACAAGAAGCTGGGTCTGCTGGCCCTTACATGCAAACGCAGGATTGAGTAGGTGGAGACTAAAAAATCCTGAGACCTGATGTCCAGTCAGTCTAGCAGAATTGAAACCCTGAGAAATACTGTCCCAAAAATTAAGTGGAATATGATCGAGGAAGATATCCAATACAACCTTTGGCCTATACACACGTGCACACGTGCCCATATATATGTGTACACATGCACGAGCATACACGCACACCAAGGTTCAAATAAAATTTTATTAGACTTTCTGCATGAATCTATAAACCAAAACACATGCATATGGTATTTTATTCTGTGCATTTGAAATTTTTCCCAGATATGGGAAATTGTATATATCATCAAGATTAAAATGCTAAATCACTATAGTATAATATGAAATAATAAAAAATCTGAGTCAGATGCAAGGGGATTGACAATCAACTTTGTAGTTTCTAAAACAGTGTTAGAGAGATTATATCTTGAGCTGGTTGGCAAGAGTAACAACAGGGAAGCACACAGATACATTTCATTCTCTGACACACATGCGTGCGTGCACTCTGGAATCTAGTAATACATGTTCAGTTCACATTGACTGTGAATTCAAGACTAAGGGAAATATGTAGTTCTTTTAACGTGTGTGGGGATCCCAACCTTTTGACAGTGTAATGGGCTATAAAAAATTGTATATAAAATGTCTCATGGTGTTTGCAGTTGTTTCTGACTTGTGTGGGCCACATTTGTAGTTCTCCTTCATGCTTGCTTCCAAAGCACCTGTGACACCTCTGCCACCTTTATTACCTGACAACATTCTTACCTTTATTGAGAAAACTGAGTTCTCAGTGACCAAAATGAACCACATTTTTAGTATTGTGGTCAGAGAATTCAAGTAGAACATGTAAGAAGGATGTGTTGAACGGGAGGTTTAGAGAAAGATAAATGCATTTCTAGTTTACTAGTGTTAGTCAACATTTGTATCTAGTTACTTGACAGCCCCAGTGATGACTGTAGAAGACAGGGAAGAATTCTCTATAGCTGTAGAATGACCTCATTACCACACTGCTTCCCCTCCAGGTCCCCTCACTCACTCCTCATGTTTAATGGGTTCAGATTTTACCTTTTGCACAAGATGAGCTACACTTTATATGTTTATTACTTCTGCTTTTAAAAGACAAAAGTGATCTGAATGGTATTTAGAAATAATATTTTATTTTATATTCACTGTAAAAAGCAGCATTTGTTTTCTACTGCTGGGTTTTTCGTGCCTCAGAGTTGGGTTTCTGTCTGGTACAGTTTTCTTGTGGCCCAAGCCATTTCTCTCATAATTTATTGTAGGATACTCTCTCAGTCCTGTTTTGTGTTGTCTTGTTTCTCTGGTTAGTGCTCAAGCCCAGGTCATTTGTGACTCTCTTTACACAAAGAGCACCATGTGCTCGGCTGGCGTGCCTGCCTCGCCGTCCTGCAGCATGAGTGCAGGCGTGGTGTGTATCCTAAATACAGGAGTTTGTCGTTTATGTCTGTGGAACTGTAGTAATTCTAAAATATTTTATTTTAGGTGCTGTATTTCTTTGTAGTGTACAAGGATTAGCAGTTAACATTGACCCAGTATTGTATACATGGCTCCTCTATCAACCACAGAAAAGGACAAGCAGACATATGCAGCAGGTGAGTGGGTCTGTAAGTTCTTATTCTAACAAAACCAACTTTTCTTGTGTTGGGTAAGATGCTGTTGGTGACTCAGATTAGACAATGTAGTTATGCCATGGAGTTGGATGCTGCTGCTGTTTCTGATTCTCTTCTTATTTATGTGCCAGAATCTCTTTAGTCCCCATTTTATGCTTTTCAACAATGTGTAATTTTATTTATAAGAACTTGTGTTCAGCATAGTTTGGCTGTTGAAGTAACTTTCTACATAGTTGTTTATAAAGCAGAAAGATTATCAGGACCAGTGTGGACAGTCCTATCTGTTGTTGCACTCTTTAGATTTATTTAATAAATTTGCTTTGAACTTTAATTCTGGCAATTTGATAGTTCATGCAAAAAAAGTTGTGACATGTATTCATTTAGAAGACTGTAAATTTCAAAGGAAGAATAGGTCATTGTAGTTTCTAGAATCGTTAAATGAAACATGCTGTGTTAGGATACATAATTTTCACAATGTTATTGTTCTCATTTTCAATGAAGTGACTTTTTTGACTGCAGTAACAATGCTAGTAAATAGCAAAAATTAGTCCCTTTGAGTTCATATTTGTGCTATATTGGATTGTATTTATTCATGAACAGTTGTAATTTTGCAATATTCTATTTGAGATAATTTTGTTATTTTCCTATGATAAACTAATGCTATTTAGTAGGAGGCAAATGAATTTTGTAATTACCTAAGATTAATCTGTGCAACTCCAGGAGCATTCTGTTGTTGTTTGGTGCTGGGGATTAAAATTAAGATTAATCTGTGCAACTCCAGGAGCATTCTGTTGTTTGGTGTTGGGGATTAAGATTAATCTGTGCAACCCCAGGAGCCTTCTGTTGTTGTTTGGTGTTGGGGATTGAGCCTGTGGCCTCATCAAGCTGTGCTTATGCTCTCCCTCATTCCTAGCTGCCTTTCAGCTCCCAGGCAGTGGTCCTTAGAGTCTTCCCCTTTCCTTTACACCTGAATTCATTTCTACAGCCTTTCTCCTGTTTTATTCTTCATTTTAACAAGAGACACCAAGGTTATAAAAATGTTATCACTAAAAGCCTCGCTCCCTCTAGAATACTTAGTACATTTGAGAATATCAGAGTGCCGAAGGCCTGTTTTGGTGATGCTGTGCCTTTGTCCCATGTGACATGAGACAAGAGGGAATTCTATGCAGATGCCCTGTGAGAAGAAGGGGTTGGTTACAGTGCGCAGCACAGGAGCAAGGCCGACAGCGAAGCTTATTTCTTCCTGAATATTTAGGCAAAGCCAAAGAAGTGAGAATCGAGGCGTTGGGGGATTCTGGGCTGGAGTAAACTGTTCTACACATTAGCAAAAATTAGAATCCAGTTCTCAAAACCTTTTGTCTGGAATCATGGGTACTGGTCACTGATACTCCATTCTGAAGGACAGGAAGGAACTGTGTGAAACTCTTATGAGCAGTCCTGGATCTGAAAACGCTTGCTCCAGAGTGCTGTTGGGGTTTCTAAAGGATTGTACCCATGGTAAACATGTTGAATTTGAGTCTGCAGGAGGAGGGCTGTGTCCGCTGTTTTTTGGTGTCTGTCTACCGTGACTCCTCTCAGTCCCTCTGTATTTCATCCTTTCCTATAAAATTTACTATTACGTCTTTGTTTTTTTTTTAATTTTTAGAAACATACTCGTTTTAATCCTTAATATGGTTGTAATTCTCAGAGTGCTTGATTTTCTCTTAGGTTTATTCATGATGGGCAGTGATTGATGGGTTTATTAGGCCACCTATTTAGAACTCAAATCTCCTGCCTTAGTGTCCCTAGTGGTGGAATTATAGACATGTGTCATCATGCCTGTCTAAGTATTTAAAGTGTTAAATAGATTTTAGATATAATTAACATAATACTAAATATAATGTTATAATCAGGTATAAAAATATACTTGTTTTCACATTTTCAGTTTTTTTTCTCATTCTTAGCATAGATTGCCAATTACCTTCGCTGTCCTGTTGGCATGCTTTGTGAAACTGTGTTGTTATTGGGAGAGCCACACTGCAGCCAGCCACATGTGCCGGGTTATCCCGAACACCAGCTTTACCATAGCTGTCATCCCTTGTTTCCCCAGCTGCACTTTACTCTCAGTTGTGGCTAAAGCCCAGTATTTGATGATTCATGCAGTTCCGCATTGATCTTTGATTCTGCAGCAAAATTACTTTTTTTGAGGGTGGGATGGTGGGGATCTGACAGCCTTGTATTGGGCATCACTGGCAGCAACATCAGATTTTATTTCTCTGTCCAGCTCTGTGCCCCTGTGCTCAATCAAGTTCCATAATGCTTTCCAGCTTTCTCTAACTTGGGTTGTGTGCTGTGCCGTGATTGTCACTTCATCAGACAATGTAGAGTTCTCAGAGTTTCCCCAAAGACTGTATTGTCCGTATCCTCAGTAGTTGTCCCCTCCCCCTCAGGAACATTGCTTCCTAACTGTCACATTCACAATGAGAATTTCAGACGTGAGGTGGTCTCCCAGTATTTTGTGTTTATATTTCCCTTTACAATTTATGCTAACCTATAGTTTTATAGATTTTCACACAGAATTTTCAACCCTCCTTTGAAAATACTGTATGGGAAATTCCATAAATAATAACATTAATTATTATTGCAGCATTGTTATGTTTTTCACTTTTGTTAACCTCCCATTAACATATAAATTTAAACTTTACTATTGAATTATTTGTATGAAAAAATTAGCACCATTGTCTCTCAGTATCCTTGAAAGACTGTTGGTTCAAGGAACTAAAATGTGTTGATGCTTGAGTCCCCTATGTGCAATGGTATAGAGTATTCCAACCAAACCTAATCATATCCTGCCATACACCTGAGTATCAGTAATAATGCCCAATGCAATGTAAATGCTGTGTAGAGTTGTTCCCCTGTGTATTTTAGGGGAAAAAGACATGAGAAAAGACCCCTATAAGCTTAGTAAAGTTGCATTCTGCCCTGAATATGCTTGTTGGCTTAGTTCATAGCCAGAACTCATCAATAGGCAGGGCTGGTTCTGTGTGTTCTGGAGGAAATCCTCTAGTCGTGTTGTAACATAGTTCCAGAGTCCAGATGGGTATTACTTTCGAGAGAGAGAGATGCTCGTTTCTTATTACTCTCTTCCAGCAGCCTGTGGTAGCAGTTTCTCTTGTTCCTGCAATGAGCAGGAGGAAAGAAGAGGAGCTCTCTGCTGGAAGTGCCCCATTGGCAAAGCGGCAGTCATATCAAGCGTCAGAATATGCCAGCAGCCCTATCAAAACAAAAACAGTCACAGGTATGTGTCAAGAACAGATTTATCAGTTTTTTGAGGATTAGTTAACTTTATTATTCTTTCCCATGCTTTTGTTAGAAGATAATATTAATTATTGCAGTAGAAAAAAATTAAACATAATTCACCATTGTATTCATAAGTTCTAAACGATTAGTCTTTATTCTTTATATAATCTAAATACAAATGGTACAGTGATTATTTTCTCCTTCAGATTACTCGTGTGTACTGTAGCAGTGGTGGTGTTGTCCTGGGGGAGGGTTCTGTCTTTAGTTCCTCCAGCTTTAGAATGCTCATGTTGTATAAGGATACGTCAAGATTTATAGATGTTAAATTCCATGGGCGTAATGTCCTAGTTGTGAATTATGCATCCTTTCTCTCAGGTGCCTATCACTTTTGCTTCTCTTGGAACGAAATATGGTAGCAATAATGTTTCTTGAGAGCAAACATTTCTTTAACTTAGCATTTGATTTTTGAAGTTTTTAATTAATTTAAAGTGTTTGCTTTCTTTTTTCTATAATTGAAAATAGATTTTTCTTATATAATATGTACTGATCCCTGTTTCCCCTCCCTCTACTCCTCCCATCAGGATCTATTCCCTTTCTGTCTTTCATTAGAAAACAAATATATAACAATTATAATAAGAAAGATAAAATCTAATACATTTAGTTGTATCCAGCAAACAAACAGATGGAAAAGTGTCCAAGGTAATGCACAAGAAACAGAGACCCTCATGTTTGCACACTAGGAATCCCATAGAGACAGTAAACTGGAAGCCTCAATCTACCTGCAGAGGACCTGGTGCCGACCTTGCAGGTCCTGAGCGTGCTGCTTCAGTCTCTGTGTGTGCTGCTTCAGTCTCTGTGTGTGCTGCTTCAGTCTCTGTGTGTTCCTGTAACTTTGCTCATGTTGATTTAGAGGGCCTTGTTTTCCTAGTGTCCTCATCCCCTTATGGCTCTTACACTCTTACTGCCTCCTCTTCCACAAGGTTCCCCTTATGCCTTGAGGGAAAACATTTGATGAAGATATCCTTTATAGGGATGCTTGGTCCAAGGTCTTTTTTTTCTGCATAATGCCTGGCTGTGGGTCTCTATTTGTTCCATCTGCTGTAGGAAGAAGTTTCTCTGATGATGGCTGAGCAAGGCACTGGATATGTGATCTATGACTGTAGCCAAATGTCATTAGGAGTCATTTTGTAGCTATGTTGTTGTTATTATTATTGTTGTTGGAACAGTAGTGTTTAGTTTTAACCTAAGTCCCTGGGCTCTTGTTTTTGGTTACCCAAGCAGTGTTGGGTATGGGTTCCCATCTCGTGAAGTCAAATCGGATTTCTTTGAACATACACTACACATAATAGCATGTGGTCCTCATTTTTTATTTATATTGTATAATAAATTAATGAATTTGGACAATTATTTGTAATTAATGATCATTTGCATATATCTCCAAATTTTAACTGCCCTCTACAATGGAAGAATGAATTTTCCAACTCTTGTTTTTTTTAATGGGATGAGTTTTTTTTCAGTTTCCAAGGCAAGGCTCAACTTCAAACCATTCTCTTGCTTCAGTGACCTGTACTAAAGGTTAATACCACAACATCAAGATTTATGCCTCATTTCTTACTAGAATTGTCATTTTCATATTTTTTTTATTTTTCTGAGACAGGGTTTCTTTGTAGCTTTGGAGCCTGTCCTGGAACTAGCTCCTGTAGACCAGGCTGGCCTCGAACTCGCAGAGATGTGCCAGCCCCTGCCTCCCAAGTGCTGGGATTAAAAGGTATGCACCACCATCACCTGGCTTCATTTCCATATTCTTAGCCACTGATGCAGTGTTGATTGCAAGTTTGTCTCTAATGAAATTATGTAGTATTTTTAGTTTGCAGTGACCCAAGCATGGTGATAAAAAGCACTGTGTTTGATCTGGCTTTTCATTTTCAACAAGAAGCACCTGTGTCTTTTTTATTCTGGTGTAAGCAATGCTAGCACCAGGTGGCAGGGCACGTGCTAAAAGACTGGAAGCACAGTTAATATCAACAACACAAAATTTTCTGTACTTTCAAGAAAAAGCTGTGCCCTCCTAGTCAATGAACCGCTAATTAGATATGATGCATTTGCCAGTGTTCAAAAAATGTTGAAATATTTGCAATGAACACAAAAACTTTGAAAACATAGTAATGTGCAGTTGTTAACTAGAATTTTATCTTAGATGTTTACATATTACTTATGATGTCAAAAATAAAAAACTGGCAGAATCTATGGCAAGGTTTAAGAAGTCAGTCAGTAAGAACACACAGAGAAAACAGCATTAAAGAACTAGCAGGCAATTGAGATTTGACATTTAGAAAAATGACATCTTCATTGTGTAGTAGGAGGCCACTTGTTCGTCCCAGCTGCACAGAACCAAAATAACCACACAGAACCTATATTAATTAAAACACTGCTTGGCCCATTAGCTATTGCTTCTTATTAGCTAACTCTTATTAATTTAACTCATTTCTATTAATCTGTATATCACCACGTGGCAGTGGCTTACCGGCAAAGATTCAGCATGTCTGACTCTGGCAGCTCCATGACATCTCTCTGACTCCACCCTTCTTTCTTCCATCTAGTCTGGTCCTCTCTGCCTACCTAAGTTCTGCCCTATCAACAGGCCAAGGCAGTTTCTTTATTCATTAATGG
>LOJH01006425.1:21086-32474 GCA_001685095.1 Ellobius talpinus
GTTTCTTTATTCATTAATGGTAATCATAGCACACAGAGGGGACTCCCACATCATCATTGAAACAGGTATAAAAATAATGTACATTATCAGGTTGACTCTCATTGAGTCTACCAAGAAAAGCTTATGCAGCCAAATAATTGGTGCTTTTAACTGTTGTAGATAACATGAGAAAAATTTTATGAATGTATAAGCCCTTTACACATACACGGAGTTCTTCAATGAAGACAAAACATGGCATCTTCCCTTCTGTTTTTTTCATGAGTTTACCATGTTATTCTAAAGTCAACAGTTTCTTTAAATAGTTAAAAGATTCATTCTGGTCATACGCAGTGTACTTTTTCAGGACAATTTTTAATGGTGAGACTGCCAATTCAAGTTAATACTGTTGATTCTATGGCACTGATATTTTGAATATCTAATTTTAATAACTTGATTAAAAGCAAAATGAGTAACACCACTCCAGTCAGTATCCACCAATAGCAATTCATCTCAAAGTACTCAGGCCATCCTTAATTTGGTTAAGTTTGAATTTGAACAGGTATGTTCCTAATTATAGTGTGGAATTAGTATTATGCATTAAAACTATATTTTTTGTGGATTTATGTATTTCAGAAGTTACTTGCTTTAATCATGCAGTTTAGCTAAAGTTCCATTCTTTTGTAATTAGATATTTAATTTCATTGTAAAATATTAAAGAACTGAAGATAGACATTAATGTGTAATGTGTAGTTGATTTTATTCTCTGAGATAAAATGTAGTTGAAAAATGTTTTTCTGCCTTAGAATAGAAAACAATTGTGTTTCAAGAATTTTCTCCTTTGGAATATAGAGACCCTATCCACTATAGATTATGATGAGCATCAAAAGTTCCAGTTCACCCAAATTCACTCCAAAGAATCAGTGAGTTTGTTGGACCTATTACAGAGCATGGTGACCCTGAAGCAGCTTCAGTGAAAAGTTGCACCCACAGTGGGAAAAAGACTCCCACATGTTTGCATAGATGGAGCCCCAGTCCTACTCTTCTGCAGCTTAGATTGACTCATCGCAGAGACCCTGAGGCCGCTGTAATTAGGGTAGAATTGCATCCAGCTGTTGAGAGGACTGCTGGATACTCAGAGTCCCATGACACTCCCTGCTGCTTCTATGAACATGGGAAGATGGCGACTCCTTGGCTTGGGCATAGTGGCTGTACAACAGACTCACAGCTATATAAATGATTTCTGACACAGCACATTTAATATTAAACAAGTTGAAAATATTGAAGTCAATAGTTCAATCAAAGCTAGGTTTATCAATGTGCTTTTTTCCCCATTTTAAAATTATAAGACAATTATTTTTACTTCTGAGTCAAATATCAGTGAGGCACTGATCTATGGGCATAATAGAATGTTCTCAGAATACTTTTTTCAGTTTAATTAATTACATTTTGGAACATTTTGCAGAAACCAAGCTATTTGCAGCTTCCAAATACAAGATGTATATTCCAGTCTGATGGCAAAGGACTGCCTTTTTTTAAAAGCTAAATTAATTTTATCTTTAGGCTTTGTGTTTGGGTTTGTTTCTTTTCCGTATCTCTCTTTTAAGGTTTTATTTTTATTTTCAATTATGTGTATATTTGTGTGTGGGATGATGTAGATGGACTTCTCTTTTTGGGCCACTAGCTCACAAAAAAAATAATAACTTGGAGACTTAGTATTCTTTATGAAAATGTAGCCTTACCCTAGGCTTATTTCCAGCTAGCTCTTATAACTTAAATTAACCCATATATTTTAAAATCTATGTTTCTTCCATGTGCTCATTACCTCATTTTCATTATGCCCATCCTGGTAATTCTGCATCTGGCTGGCGACTTTTCCTTTCTTCTTCCCAGAGTTCCCTCTCCTCAGAAGTCCTTCTTGACCTCTTCCGCCTAGCTAATGGCCATTCAACTCTTTATCTATGTATGTGTGTCTGTCTGTCTGTCTGTCTGTCCGTCCGTCCGTCCGTCCGTCCATCCATCCATCCATCCATCCATCCATCCTCAATCACAGTGGCACATCTTCACATAGTGTAAGGGAATATTCCACATCATTTCTCCTTTTTTGTCTGAATAAAAACAAAAGGTTGTAACTCTAACATAATAAAATTATAAACAATATGAACAATTGTTAAATAAGAGTTACATTTACAATGTCCAGTCCATTTGTATTTGGCATATTTGGGGGAAATACTCTATTTTCTATCTTATCTTGATGAATTTAAAATTTTATACTTTATAATTTAACCATTTTTTATCATAACTCATCTTGCCATCTTAAAACTATCTTTTAGACCTCAGAACAGTTTTTTTAGATAAGCAATTTAAGTTTTTTTGTCTTTCAACCTTCTATATTTTATACCTTTTTGTGAGTCTTTTTTAATTTGGTAACAAAGAAAACTGTAACTATAACTATCTTGTCTTCAACTCCATCAGAGACACCCCAGAAGCATATAATATTCCCTGGAGCATTGAAGTAGGAGTCACTCCTAACCTCTTCTGCCTAGTTACTGGCCATTCAGTTCTTTATTAAACAGTCACAGTGACACGTCTTCACGCGCTGTAAAGGGATATTTCACAACAGGATGATATGTGTCTATGGATGGAAGTGCCCATCTAGGCATCCAGATCTCCCCAGAGTTGGAGTTCCAGGCAGTTATAAGCTACCCAGTGTGGTTCCTGGGAGCAGAACTCAGGTCTTCAGTGAGAGATAGCTCTCTGGCACCACAGGAATCTTAAGTGTGTGCATACATATTGCGGCAGTGTAGTCAAGATAGTTAATGTTTATAAAGTTGCTTAGCAATACGCCAGTAAATTAAATTATAATTAACTGATAACAAATGAAGAACTGAAGAGTGCTTAACCACCTCATATAGAATGTTCCTTCTTCCTTCAGTATACTGGTGATCATCTGTAAGGGCAGACTGTCAGGTCTCCCATGGCAGTTTGCTTTGAAGGCTTCAAATACAGGAAGACTGCAGTACCCACTGTACATTTCCATGGGTTCTGGGGATTCATGCTCTGGTTCTCTTCCATTTATTTATTATTCATTCATTCATTCATTCATTTATTTATTTCATATGTGTGTTGGTGTGGGAGAGCGTGTGTGTGGTTGTCAGAAGACAGCCTTGGGGAGTGGGTTTTCCCCTGCTGTGAGTACCCGAGGAGACTGGACTCACGTCTTCATGCTTGGCAGCCAGTGTCTTTACCTACTCACCTATCTCATTGCCTGATCAGGTTTATTATAAAAAGAGTGTTTAATTCTTTACAATGTTGTAACTCTTTTCATTTTTGATTTATTATTTATTGGGAGATGGATGATAATGATGGGCACATTAACCCTCATCTTGAGAGCCTTGTGACTTTACACCTTTTTATCTGTGGCTTCCTGACATAGGAACTGTTCTGATATCAGTATACTTCATTAAATATCAACAAACTACACATCTTTCTCAAATTTAGGTAAAGTTTATATAGATACTTCAATAATTTGATCAGTCATTTTGTTTATAGTTTTTATAGTCTATATACCTATTTTTAAAGGGAACTAGCTGTAGTATATCAGGCTGGCCTAAAACTCATAGAGATCCGCCTGCCTCTGCCTCGCAAGTGCTGGGATTAAAGGTGTGCACCACCATCGCCCAGTTCATTGTCTAGATTTTTAAGATTATTTAGAATAAGCTTCTCATGTGGAATCTATTTAAGATCCAGTGAATAGGTCTGCTCACTGGTCACTAACTTGTGTACAATGAGTTATAATTCAGCAGGTGTACTGGTGGATAGCAAGGACAACATAAGCATTCAATTCTTTAGGAGCCAGGGCCCAAGAGTGCAGGAAACCTCAAGGAGCTCTGGTTTCTCATAAGTGTGTGCCCTCTTGGAACTGAAAACTGCCTACTCTGCATGTTATGCCCTAAGCTAACGTTACTTGTTAATTAAAGCTGTAGCACATCTTGTGTTGAATGAGAACTAGAGCAGAACATGGCCATTCAAGCTAGTCCTTCCCTAACGTAGGATGTTACTATTCTTTTTCTTTTCTCTTTCTTTTTATTTACTAACCAATGGTATTCACAGCATACAGAGGGGTATTCCACATCAGGTAGGTTTGGAGAAATTGGTAAATACTGAGCCGCTGGGAGCCCAAGGCTGGACTGAAGACCTCCAGGCAGTGTTCTAAGCTCCGAGAGCCTGGACATATTCTTTCAGTCTTCAGAATCCAGAGTTATGATTCTAACATTCATGTGGGGCATTCTGCTCTGGGTTTTACCACCAGTGCCTCCAGTACATAGGAGTCATCCCAATCTCTGGAGTCTAGTGCCTGTAAACAGGTGCAGGACACAAACAGCAGGCAGAGCCTTCTAGTATTACAGCTCTCAGTCAGGTCTTAGTTCTGGAATCCTCAGCCCTATAGCAATCTCGAAGCTATAACAGTGCAGTGATCTAACAGTATTCTCACACTGTTCAACTCCTACTTCAATGCTCTCAAGAATGTTACACTTCTAGAATATTCTACAGCTATTTTTGAAACTACAAGCAAGGAAGATAAAAAAAATCTGTTAGGGTGAAAGACACATTTTGCATGCCCCATGGATCCAAGTTAATCTGAGAAGAATATAGGCTGGGTGAAGAAAATATCAGAAGACCGGAAAAAGTCAATAGCACCTCTAAATTTGTGGACTCAGGCAGAATGAAGAAGATAATGACTAGTGGATGCAGAAATGAGAGGTCTGAGATCCAGATTCAATAGAACACACAGGGAGACGAGTTCCTTAGGAAAGAAGGCTGGGAGAGAAGCCCAGGAATGCACAGGATCTGGAGCTCTGTGTAGGCTGGATAAGGAAAGACTAGGGTGGGGAAAGTACTTCTCAAGCATGTTGTCTGCTGGCTGATAGATAAGTCATTGCTTAAGGTATTGCTGAGCAATAAACGTTTTGAAGCTAGCAAAACTACTCACAAGAGAAAGAAACTATAATCAAAAGGAAGCAGGGTGTTTATTGATTTCCATAACTAAAATGATAAAAAGGAATACCAGATTTTTTTTTCTTGGCATGACGTATTACTAGAGACTGCACTGTCAGGAGCTTGTCTCTTCATGGCCTGATTTTCTCTTACTGATCATAGGTTTCTGTGCTGTAGCAGTATATGTGGCTATGATCACCTTGAGCTCACATGCCTCGTGCTTTGTGATGGAAGAGAAACAGATCTTGTTTAGTGTCTATTGGAAGTGTACCTGGGGAGGATTTGCCTGACTTGTCCTGGTTCGTGTGTCCATTCTTGCATAATTGTTATGTACAAGGATATTAGTTGTTATGATTGGTCCAATGTTATCTCAGTCATTTATCCATGTAGCATAACATACAATGCCAGAAAATGAAAGGACAGCAGAAACATGGCTCATAAGCATAATTTCTGTGAACAATTACAGTTTGTTTCTGCTAATGTTCCACTTTACAGTTAGGCCTAGCACAATTACACATGTGCGGATAACATGTGCTGCAATTACACTCTGCTCTGAGAAGAGCGGAACTGGGGTATACGCTAAAATAGGCTAACTACACGTAAGCCAGACTAGACACTTAACAAGCACACCACCGATGACCAACCCAGGGCCTAAGCATGCTAAAGAGGTGCCCTAGAGCAGAGCTGTATATCCAGCCCATGAGTTTTTGAGATGGGATCTTGCTCTGTAGTTCATCCTGGCCTGGAACTTGTAATGTTGCAGTCTTGGCCTCTGGCCTTCCTAGTGCTGGTATCGCAAATTTTGAAACTCTGCCTTACTATTTTGATTTTTAGCCTAGCATTTATTCAACCAGGGGAATGAATTAGGATGTGTATAATTTTGACCAGCTCAGCTCTCAATTGTATAATTTATTTCTCAGTTTTAACTGTTTCATTGTAAATTTTTCCCAGAAATCTATTAACTTTTGAATCATTATAAAAGTGATTTGAACTATAATGTCAGTTAACTATGAAGCTCTTTGAAAACACATTGTGGTGTTGATAAGTACATTGCAAGTGTCTCAAATATGAAGTTCTTTGAAATAAGTAGGATAGTCTAGTTTTTATATGAATTGGCAAGAATTCAGCAACAACTCAAGTTTGTTTAATACAGTCTTTTCACTCCCTTTTAGCAGTCAGAACAAGATGATAGTTTCCAGATGAGATTCTGAATGTCACATAGTGATGACATACATTTTCCTGGTTGGCTCAGCATGAGATGCAATTTTGCATGCCATGTCACGCTGACTAGCAGAATCCAAAAGCCATTATTTCCCAAGGGGCTTTCACTAGTGATAGCACTGGATGCAGTTTGTGTTGTGATGAAAACTCCCAGGCACTGTTGCTGTTTTGTCACAGGTCGCTTAAAGCTTTAAAATACCCTCTAACCATTAGACATTTGAAAGGAATTGTAAAGGTTGTTTTCTCTTTCAGTTATTTAAATGTGTATTGCCAAGTGAGGTTACCAAAAAATAATGATCATTGTAAAATACAGATCAAAAATAAGTAAGATACGGGAAATAATTGGTAAATAAAGGATTAAAACCTGTAGTTTTGACACGCCAATTCAAATCAAACTAATCACATACTCCAATTTACTTCAATTATAAAACAATATTAAAGTTATTCCTAATAATATGCTATGTGCCCAACAAAGATGTGTGGAAGCTCTTTAAAATTGTACACACACACACACACACACACACACACAACAGGTAGAGATCACGTTTTTGTGTGATTTAGATGTTAAAAAGAAAGTGTAGATTTGAAGCAGAGTAAAGCTTATTTCATCTAACATTTTCTCTAACAGTACCTACCTTGAAGGTCTTGGGAGAGTAATCTTGTTTTTGTTTTCTCCCTTGGGTCCTAATCATATGCAAATTCTTTTAAGTCTATTCCATGGCTTCCCAGAACACTTGCTGTTCAAGCCTGATGATCTGAGTTCAGTCCCTTTGACCCAGTGTTGTGATAGGAAAGAATGGACTCCCTGATTGATGTTCACACATGCTGTGAACAAGGGCATCGCACACTAATGATAAAATATAATCCAGGATTTCAATGAATGTGTGCATAATATACTTAGTTCACATTAATACTCTTCCTTCTTGTTTGTTATCTCAAGCTGTTTGTAATAACAGTACTTTTCTTTTTCAAAGCTGCTGCAGAGCTATTTTGCTATAGCTTTCTGCTTAAGTGTCTTCTGTGTTCCTCAGTCTGGGAGGTGTTGTGGCCTACGCTGTCTTAGATACGTTTACCCCTGTACCTCTCCCTGTCCTGCCACTTGACATGTTTCAAGGCTACAATCGAGATTCCTGCCCCCAGTGGCTCTTGATTCTTTCTGCTCTATATCCAGCTTTGGTATTTAGGATCTGCTGTGTCTCTACAGTGTCTGTATCGCAGTGTAGCTTTGGTATTTAGGATCTGCTGTGTCTCTACAGTGTCTGTATCGCAGTGTAGCTTTGGTATTTAGGATCTGCTGTGTCTCTGCAGTGTCTGTATTGCAGTGTAGCTTTGGTATTTAGGATCTGCTGTGTCTGCAGTGTCTGTATTGCAGTGTAGCTTTGGTATTTAGGATCTGCAGTGTCTGTATTGCAGTGTAGCTTTGGTATTTAGGATCTGCTGTGTCTCTGCAGTGTCTGTATTGCAGTGTAGCTTTGGTATTTAGGATCTGCTGTGTCTGCAGTGTCTGTATTGCAGTGTAGCTTTGGTATTTAGGATCTGCAGTGTCTGTATTGCAGTGTAGCTTTGGTATTTAGGATCTGCTGTGTCTCTGCAGTGTTGTCTGTATCGCAGTGTAGCTTTACTGCGGTCTCAGTCTGAACATGCAACATGTATACTCTGTCCTGCACGTACCATTGTCAAGACAGCACCAAGGAAAGCTGCCAAGATGCCTTGACTCACTTTCAAGACTGTGTGATGAGGTGCAGTGTTTTTACTGCGTATGATTCTTTCCACTGTAATGGGTGCATAGTAGTTTAATTATGGAAAACAAGGATTTTTAAAGTATTTCTTTGGCATGAAAGTATCAAATTATTTTAACTTTGGGTTTTAGCATGTTAGAATGCTTGATTTAAAAGATTGCTGTTTGAGTTGCTGAGTGAGTTTCATGAAAAAATATTTCAATGGATTTTGGTTTAGGATTAGAACAAATTCTAACAGTTTGAATAGTATCTCAGCATACTTCTGACCTTTTTAATATTTTTTTTGTGAGTTGATTTATTCAGCATTGATTTAAAGTTCAAGTCACAGTGCACACTGGGAACATTGCAGTTGGTCTTCATACCTGTCAGTTGTTTTGTGCTAACATAGGAAAGCACCTCTGTATCACAGCATGCACATTTGCTTTAATATTTATAAGTGATAAAATTATGTATACCAAAGAATTGTTTCAAAATAAATTTCTCCGTGTTCTACTGTCAGAAGATGTTTTATTTGTGTGCCTGTGTATCTGTAATTGGTATTTGATTTACTGGATCTGAGCGGCAGTCTTTCAGGGAGTATGTGTCAGTAAGTATTGTGTGGTGGCAAACACAGTAGCCACAAAATAACTTTATGGTTGGGGTAAAGGGCTGCAGCTTTAGGACAGTTATCTGTTAAGTTTTCTTTTAGATAATGAACTGTTGTTAAGGCCTGATGTTGTCTTTGCTGTAAATGCATCACTGGACAACTTTTTCTCATTAACATGAATGAGGAATATAAATGTGTGTATCTCTTCTTGATTACTAAAGTGCTCACTGAGAAGGAAGGTGGAGGAGTGCTCCCGTGCCAGGCTGGTGCCACGCTGGTGCCACGCTGCCTGGCCCGCGTCTACAGAAGGCCCTGCCCTTGATATTCAACTGTGCACTAATAAGAGAACATAAGCTATAAGTAGGTTCCTTATACAAAGGGATATTATTTTTAAAATAATGTCAAAATATGCTAATAGGGAGATTTCAATAAAGATATATATTAATTTTTCTTAAAAATATTAGCTGATTATGGGTTCAAAACAGTATTTTCTGCACAGGTTCCCATACTAAGTGCTTTATAAAAGTAAATAAAGGAAACATACGTTCTTTTAGTTAAATTAATGTTGTGATATCTGTCCTCTTCTGAGTGGAGGTCATAACCGTATAATTGGGTAGTTAGAGGTGCATCTTTAAGGAAAACCTGCTAGAGGCTTGAATTTTCTTCTTGTTGGAAATCATCCCGCATCTGACTGATCTCAATGATGACACCTCCCACTTTGTGGACTTGAGTTGATAGGTTACATGACCTAGACAGAAAAGCTTACTGTTGAGAGTGTTTTCTATGAGAACCGAGTTGTGTCAGCTGATTAAATGCTTTTTGTGTCTCTGAGATAATAGATTAACCTTGGGTTCATGAGAATCTCTAACATCAAGATTAAACCATTTGAAATTACAGGTTATTATTTTCTCCATAGGTTTTTACATAATGAAGACATTAGCCATTTTATACCTGAAATCATTTTGCAAACCTCCAGAATAACTGACTAATTGATAACAGATTTCCAGATTAGTTGAACAAGATAAAGGAATGTTTTGATATGATAATGGACTGAAATTTTGTGGCAAAAATATTGTCTCATAGTTTTGTGACCTAAGCTTTCTTTTAGGTATTTCTGTAAGTGAATGGATGCGTGTCTTTCTGTACGTATATGTGCACGTGTCAGCCTTGGGTTGGTGTCATTCCTCATGAACGAGGCATGTGTTTCTGTATGAACAGTATTTTGATAGGAAATATAAACATTATTATCTTTCTTTGGTGTGTCAGAAGCTGACACTTAGCATGGCTAAAGTGCTTTTCCTTGTCATCTGGTGCGTGCTCAGCTGAAGAACTACGTTAAATTGGTTCCCAGTACAGTACTTTTCCACAGCAATAAATAATAAATATATTAGTAAATAGTGATATTGCCTCCCTAAAAAATATCTATTTTATTTTTGAACTAAGAAAATTTATGTCATGGAATTACTTTATTCATTACTGAAAGAGAAAATAAATGTTTCAGATTACACTGTGATAAATGTTACTTTAATAATCTCTAGTAAGAAAAAGTAAATCATTTTAAGAATTATTTGTAGTATGATAGAAATTTGATATATCCTCTATGCATTTGATAAAATAAGGTATCATAGTGCACATTTGAATGACAGGAAATGAACATACAACTTGAAAGAATAGACCTTGAGGGCTTTGTTTGTAGAATCTAATATTTCTGTTGCCTCCTCTGTCTGGTGACTTGGGATAAGTTAATTACCCTCCTTGTGATTGTGGTTGCTTTATCTAGCAATCTTGTTGAGTCTGGATAATAGTGTGTTTCTTCTGGGCTGTTGTGAGTTCAATGGTTGATTATTTGTATGTGTAGTCAGTAGGTGTTGTAGAGGTTTCAGTAATGGATATTGTTCGATACTAGCAGAGGGTTATACAGAATATCCTGTCCTTAGAAACATGCTGTATTGTAGAATTTGTTACCTTGCTGATAAAGCACAAGACAAAAAAGTGAACTGTTAAGTTTTAGAAAATATGGTAGATTGAAAATAGCATATTAAAATAGTGTACATTTGTATTTCTAATATCCACATCGTTTTTAATGATAAATGTTAATTATGTTTTTCTTACTTGCACAACGCTTCTAGGCTACAGTCTGATTTTAAGGACTTAGCGATTTTAAGACTTTTATCATTTGAGGATTGCATACGTGACTCCTGTATCTGCATTACTTCCCCACACTTCCTCCTTTGAAATCACTGTCAGAGAACGCAGTGTGTACGTAGACACGCCATTGTCAGGTGGAAATGCACTGACATAGCAGCAATACTTTTCAGTAGTTTATTTACCATAAACCTCTGTGGAAATCTTTCATATTCAGATTTCATAAAAGATTTTCATTAAATTGATTGAAATTTAAAATATGTTTAGGTTGACACTTTCTTGTGCAAAGAGGTCCCAATGAGCATAATGTTAATTATGTGTTCAGAAAATCAAGATAGGCAATTGCTACAAAGGAGGTCACATCCAAATGCACACAGAGGAACAATATTCACTTCTGACGCTCTGACCGACCCTCGAAGGTGCTTACAGCTTGGCTTGTTTTTTAGTTTTTCTTTATCTAATAGATAAGTTCTCACTAAAATTTATACACAGTTTTAAAATATCTTTGGGTTATATCACAAAATTTTGGTTTTTTTCCATTTTGGAAGATATTAAAATATGTTTTTGTCAGTGCTTTGAACTGTGCCTCATCTTTTTTTACGTTTGGATTCATTCTTTTTTTATTTTTTTATTATTAAAAATTTCCACCACCTCCCAATTCCCTCCCCCTCCCCCCCCTTTCCAGTCCAAAGAGCAGTCAGGGTTCCCTGCCCTGTGGGAAGT